>JBCJKH010010897.1:0-19291 GCA_039877255.1 Loriculus beryllinus | reverse complement strand
CCTGGCCTTGAACACTGCCAGGGATGGGGCAGCCACAGCTTCTCTGGGCACCCTGTGCCAGTGCCTCAGCATCCTCATAGGGGAAAACTTCTGCCTAAGAGCTCATCTCAGTCTCCTGTCTAGCAGGTTAAAGCCATTCCCCTTGTCCTGTCTGTACTGGCCATTGTGAAAAGCCCCTCTACAGGTTTCTTCTAGGCCTTCTCTAAGTATTGGAAGGTTTTTATAAAGTCTGATGTAGATTTTAGGTTATGATAATAGAAGCACACTTATACTGTGTTGATTCTCCAAAAGTTCTTTTGTAAAGAGTAGTTGTATTTGTTATGCAAAAGCACTCTAAGAGCCATAGATGTAAAAACTTTTTTTAAAACCCAAATCAATAGCTACTACCACAGAGATTTCCTCAGCTCTTTTTCAGCAGATAATTTAACTTCTTAGCTGCTAGGGTGAGAAGTTGGTTAAATATTGGCCACACAGTTTTAAGTTGGCAAAAAGTGTAATATTTTAATTTCTAATTGCAGTGATTTTCAAACTTTAACAGTTGGAATAATGCTAAACTTGAGGCAGATAAAGGTTTGTAGTAGCAGTAATGTGATATTCTTTATCAATATTTCTGAGACTAATGGGGAATGGTAAGAAAAGACTATTAGAGAAAACCAGAAGTCTGAATTTTGTAGTTTTAAGGAAACCTAATAGAACAGGAACATGAAGAGGAACGAGACTTCGGACTTTTAGGCATGCAAAAGTGTTCCACTCAGCAAGCATTATGTTATATTTGTTTAAAAACAGATCTCACTGGCATTATTTGTATGGCCTGGCAATGGTGTGTGTGTGTGGGGTTATTTGCATAAATTGAGGACTTTAAATAACTTTGCATCCTTGTCAGTTCAACTTTTAAATCTCAGTTAGACATAAAGTACTGCTTTAAACCAAAGCGAACGACATGCAGTAAACTTTAATTGAGTCTGATTTAAAAACACAAATCAAGGATGCTGAAGAGTCAAGGTTGAAATAGGTTCGAAATCCATCCTTAGTTCACTGTAGTGTGTCTACTGAATAGTGCATAGGATCACATATTGCTTGAGGGAGAGATTGACTGGAAAGAAGTCCGAAAGAGGCCAAAGGCACAGTGGCAGAATGAAGTTTCTTCTGCCACTGTCCATCATGTTCTGCAGCTAAATGGCAGATTTCAAATGAAACTACTGTTTATTTTAAGTTGTAAAAGTGCTCAGTGGTGAAATGCAGCCAGTTTTGCCCCCCTGTAATTGTTATGTCCTCATTGGTATCTCTGCTGATTTTCGTCAGCATTGTTGCTAATTTGATTCCTTGATCTTCTTGGTTGGCTGTTTGTCAGAGAAACTCACAGATGATTCAGCTGAGCATTTTGAAAAGCCTTCTCTATAGCAGGACACTAAGTTACTAGGCCCTTTAAGTCAATGGCACTGACTGGTATTCTGATTTCTAGTCTGAGTTCTAGTTTGTCTGCACTGGGTCATCTGCCTGTGGGCTGATTAGCTCAGTATGAGTTACCAAAAGATGGTCAGGATTACAAAGATCACCTTTGGAAATTGTACCACCACATCACTTAAAGACAAAGAGTGCAGGGGGAAAAGGAACAGAAATAATGACACAAAACCTACTCTGATGATTTCTACTGAAAGTGGAAATAGGACCTCATTTAGAGTTGAATTCTAAGTAACACTCTTAAAACCATGTATGTGAGTACTCAGATTTGCCAAAGAGCTTTATCTTACAATTTTTGGGAGGTGTAAGAAGTATTTGTCATTTCTGCTTCAAGAATCCCTGGAGGGCCTGTATCAGGATCAGACTGGTTGTGTGTGTTGCCTTTGAAAAGAAATGTTTTCATTGCATTCTTCTACTTTAAAAGTGAAGCAAAAAAACCCCAATGCTTACAATCGCAAAATGGGAAGAAATTGTGTGAACTATTGTGTGAGAAGGAAAAAGGGTAAGGAAACATAGCTTGGATTCAGGCTTTTGAGAGATTATTGTAAATGTTGAGAAAAATATTGTTTAAAAAATAGCTCTGCAGTGCCCTTTAAAATCAGTAAGCGTCTATTTTAATTCCCATATAAGTACTAACTGGCTGCTGGCTGTATATATACTTAAATGTTGCTTGCTGTATAAGACCTTGTTTGCTTAATTTCAACCTGACTGAATTTTTATGGCTGTGCTATAAACCTCTTGAAAATAGTGGCTTAAATGGAAATGCTGACACAACATTAATTACACTGGCTCCAGTGTGATACTGTGATTAAAGTTTATTTATTTTGTGTGTGCGTGTCTGTGTGTGTGTAATTTCATTGTTGAAAAGCTAATGGAAAACTAATGTGGCAATGGAGAATGTGATTCTCTGCCTAATAGTTTTATTTTTCAGCAGCAAGGAGGAACAGTTTTAATGCCAGTTTATAATACCAGAGAATTTATCTCTAATTGAGGTATAGTTTAGGTATTTAAAATTTTAGGCATTTGGGGAAAATGACGTGTTTCCCACTTTAAAGCTGTTCACTGCTCTTTCAGGAGTTTTTAAGTGGCTTTTTGGGTGTTGAAGCTGGACGTATATTGCATTCACATTGGGAAATAAAGAAAATGGTTTCATTTCCTTGCAGCACATGTTTTTTGATGTGATCAGGATGAAACTCTCATCTCTAAAAATAAGGGTATGCAATCCAAAGTTAATGCTAATTACACTATTGAATATGAAGGAACAGCTATGAAAGTCGTTTTGGTAAATACTGATATTTTCAGATTACAAATTGAGGTGTTGCATCTAGACAACTGGGAAATGAACAGTGCAAATACCATATGAGCAGAAGTAGAGTAAGCAAGAGAGGGATCCTTTCTCCAGCCTAGATCCTCAGGCAGTGAGCTGGGGTTGGAGAGGCCTTGTTTTCAGTCTGTTCCCAGCAGTTTAGACTTCTCACATCAGGTAACAAGTGGATGAAAACGTGACAGCAGGAGGCTGTCCTGCTTCCTAAATGAGCGTTGAGAATAGTACACAAAATGTAGATATCCCTGTTTGATGCTGTGATTTTATGTTATGTGCTGTCACTTCTGGTAAGATGCATTCACAGCACATTTAATGGTTCTCATCATATTTGCTCCTGGATGAGTTATGCAAAGGCATTTTTCCACACTCACACCTACATGGAAGTTGAAGGTTGATCAGAGAAACTGTCTCATGGCTCCTGGGCTCTACAGAAGTGAACAGTCTCCCTGGTTGTTAGTCTGTGATCTGCTTTCTTTGACATCAGTGCTGGTGTTCTGCCTCATCTCAGAGACCAAAGTAATCATTCCCACTCTTACCATAAACACCTTTCCCACAAGCTCGTGGCATCCAGTCAAAAGTCTCTTCTCTGCAAGAGAATTATTGCAGATGTTGTTAATACTGATCTGTCTGGTAGACTGTGACAGCTGTGGAATCACAGGATAGTTCATCATGCAGCATGGCACTGAAGAGATGGACAGCTAGTTCGGGTTGAGAAGATTGAGAAGACTGGGGGGAAAAAGTGAAATCTTTGTGTGGAATGCTCTTCTTCAGCTTGCTAAGTGAGAACTTTCAGCTTACATTAATCCAGTCCATGAAATTTACGTTTTTTATTTGTACTGTTTGCTTTCACTGGAAGAGAGTGCAAAGTAGGCAAATAGCTTCAAAGTGTGTGGTCTTTATGATTTATATGTGATGCTCAGAGCTACCACTGACCAAACTTTTTGGTCTTGTTCCCATTTGTTACAGTAATTGAGTTGCTATGAAAGTATTGTGCTCTTCCCTTGAAAGAAATAAGAACATGGTCACTCCATGGTTCTGTGGCACAGCTGATGTTTTATTCAAACTGATGTGTAAAGGTAGAGAAATGATGTGCCAAGTTTATCCCATCTGGAAGGAATGTTAGCTGTTCTGGATCTGAAGCAAAACTGAGGCTCTCCAGCTCTTTAATGTGTTTGGGAACCAGAGTTTATAAGGTTGAGAGAGGAAAAAAGTCAACATATGTTGTAGATACATTTGATTGTCAGAAGAAGAGAGCTGGCTTATAGGTCAGTTAAATTCTGAATACATCACCTTCTAATCACAGCCTTTAATCTACATTAAGACTAGAGAATGCTTGTCCTTAAATGACCTTTGCATTGCATCAAATATGACACTGGAAACTTGAAAGCTTAATTGAAGACAAATTATGCAATAAATTAGAAGTAACATTGTGATTTTCTGTGATTTCAAGCCAGCAAGAGACCAGCTTTTCTCTTTGACCACACTGGTTAATACCAGGGAGGTACTTCAAGCACAGAAACAGGGGCCTATGTGTGGTCACATAGTGTTTTACTGAGTAATTATCCCTAAGTGTTATTATCCATTATCCACTTTCCACATTATCCACTGTTCATTTATCCCTGGCGGTGTTTAAGGGCAGGCTGGACAGAACCTTGGGTGACATGGTTTAGTGTGAGGTGTCCCTGCCCATGGCAAGGGGGTTGGAACTTGATGATCTTAAGGTCTTTTCCAGCCCTAACTGTTTTATGATTCTATGCTAAGTAAGTGAAGAGACTGCTTGAAATGGGAAGATGGAGAGGAGTGGAAGGAGTGACATACGAGAATGAATGTTTTTCCTTAAAAATGTTGGTCATAACACTTCAAAGCTTTGTTGGAAAATACTAGTTTAGCTTACAGAGTTCTCAAGTCTGTGCCTATTCTGCACTGTCTCTAGCT
Organism: Loriculus beryllinus; assembly: GCA_039877255.1. Classification (NCBI taxonomy): domain Eukaryota; kingdom Metazoa; phylum Chordata; class Aves; order Psittaciformes; family Psittacidae; genus Loriculus; species Loriculus beryllinus. The sequence continues at coordinate 14,571 of JBCJKH010010897.1, read as the reverse complement.
GGTCACAAAGGTTTGTTACCTGGACTTTTGATTATTGGAATTGCCACTCTTTTAATTGGTCCCTTAAAAACACATGCAAAGATATTTATGTGTGATTGATGACATTGCATAGATAAGCTGAAAATTCATAAAGAAGACAATAAGTACAGAAGATTGACGGTCTTTCAGTAATGCTATCAAAGCCGGCAAATTTTGGAAGGCCACTGACTTAGAGCAGAGACTGTCTAGTTTGGCCTCACATTATGGCAGCAAGTTTTGATTGACTCTGATAATGAACTAAGGTTAAGTTTGGCCTGCATTTTTTTTATGTGGTCTGTTGTATAGTCTATGTAGCATTTTTGGAAAATGCTTGTAAATCCCTTAGAACATTTCTGAAGGTGATAGTTTCTATTCCATGTGTTCAGGGAGGTTAAAATGTTTCAGTACACTAAGTATCTCAGGTGTACTCAAGAGGTCTAGGATGAAACTGAGAAAAGTGCTGACTCTTAGTGAGGTCCCGTAACATCCAGTCATCAGTGTGAGGTTTTGGTGCATGCACACTGGACTTTGAGATCTGGCTTTGAACATGCGTATTTTGGTGTCATGCGCTATATGTTGTTCAGTGTGAATTGCAGATTACTTACTTACAAAACCCCACGATTTTCACACCAGACTGAAAGCTGTGCCTTTGGATGCTCGCAATCTGTTACCACCTTTTCTATGAATAGGATGTGGACTAATAATTTCTTGTTTGGTTTTTGTTTGCTGTCTTCACCGGGGGATGGCCTGTTGCTCAGGATATCACGTGGGAGTAGCAGGTTAAATCATGCTCATACTCTGAAAAATCTTATCAGAAGGCCTCATTCTTCAGAGAAAGGAGAAGGCAAAAAGACTTCTGTGCTTATGTGAAATGATTCGATGTGATGGACAGCAGTTTATCAAAACAAAATCTCATTAAAATCTGTCTGCACTTTCACTTACTCTCCTTTGTATAATAAGGTTATGGAGCTTTCTGCAACCAGACAGTAACCTGTGGTAACCTGTAGTATGTGCACATTTACGGGTGATGAATAAAACCTTTGTTATCACCCTTAAATGTTGGCATCAGTATCGTGCTAATGACATTTTGAAATTTCTGCTTTATCAGCAGCAATGACTGGCCAATAATCAGCTGTTATGTAATGAGAAACTTAAAATAGCAGCTGAAGACATTTGAGTTAAGCTTCATGGAAAAGACTCTGCTGCGTTTATTATGATACCATTTTTGTTGTGTAAGGTTGACATGATTGTTGGTTTAGCTTTTTAGACATATAATGCAATTAAGAATGATTAGCTTTTCCACATATTCCACAAAGCCACTGAAGCACACATCCTCATAACCAGGGCCTTGAAATTTAGAGTGACTTCCACTGCTGCATGGGCAGCCCACAGGCACAGATGCGTGTCTCTTCGTGGTATGCAGCTATGGTGTGATTGCATCTTCTTACAGAGATGGAAGTCTCCAAAGAAGTTGCTGATAAATAGGAAACTCTCTCAGATTTGCCCATGCTACCAATTTGTATGTATTTTGCAGTTTGGAGGAAGAGGATCTGTGTATATGTACATATGGCTTTGCAATCTGTAAGAGGCATCCAGAGTAGAAGCTTAAAAGAATGTGTGAAAGAATTTCTAATTCATGTTTACTGGAAGTAGTAGGTGGTCACACCAATAAAAACTATATTGTGTTACATACTCACACAGATATGTCTAGTGTTTAACCCATCATTTGTGTGAAATGTGTGTGGCTGGCTTTAGAATTCAGAGCATCAGCAAAGACAGATCAGGATTTGGGCAGGGTGTTCAGAAAACAGATCTTGCCTATAACTAGAAGTAGTAAGTTTATGCTGACAGTTCTAGTTCATAACTATTCCTACTAAAAGCCATTTACTCGGGGGTTGGGGGGGAAGGGAAGTGTCTTATGTATTCTTACACCAGGCTCTGTCACGACTGTTCTGTACATGAATAGATATATCTAAAAAATGCTTATGCATTCATACAGAACATTCTTTTCTGTATTCTTTTCCCTATTTTGTTCTGTGATTATTTCTTTTCACAGCATGAGTATGCAGTACCTTTATATTGTGCGTGCTTCTGGACTTTTAATATACTGGGGCTCAGTGGAACTTCTTTTGCATGATTAGGACTAAATGTTTCCTGAATTTCCCTTTGCTTGCTGAAAATCTTAGACTGACCATTACTATTTACCAGGAAATGAAACATAGTAAGAGTAAACAAGCGATACCGTATCTGTGATGTACAGTTAGTTGCATTTCAGTAAGGACATAATTTTCCACATGCAATTTTAAAGCCTTGATTATACCAGATGGGGAGAATGTTAGCATGGATGTAGTTGTATCTGTATTGATTGCAAGTTGGAATAGCATATTCCTGTTTGTGAAGAAAAATAAACCACAGCGGCATGAGAAGACTTTTAATTATTGAAGTGTTCCCACGTCATGGCTTCTATTTGTGTTATTTAAAATGTGCAGTAAGAATTCACTTCTTTAAATCAGGACATGAGAGCTCATAACAGAAAAAGTGATTTCTGAAAGTGGAAGATGGGGGTTTCTCTCTGCAAGGCCTGGTCACCATTAGTGCATCAGGCTTTGCTGGCCTCTTGCAATGAAGTCAAATTCCTAGTGAAAGAATTGTTCCCAAGAGTTTGTGAAGATCATGATTGTATCAGCTATGACTGAAACTGCAGTTACATACCCGTGTATAAGGGCGAGGTGTGGAGAAAATCTAAGTGGAGATGATTTAGCCTGAAATGAAAGCTGTGATCTCCTACCCAGTTAAATATTCAGTTCACCATGAAATGTGCCAGTGAGGCCACTGAAATGAAGTCAAAATTAAAGAAAATAAATCCTCAAAGCTGGATAAGAAATCCCATTTTCTCCAGGAGCTTGATCTTGAGACGGCTGACCAAGGAGGTATCTTAATCTTCAGCTAAAGAGCTGGAAAGATGTAGCCTATCCCTTTCACCTCCATGAAGGTCCCTAATTTGTCATAGCTATTTGGCAACTATTATCTACATGCATATTTGGCTAGGCTCTGTGACACCTCAGTGCAGGTGTCTGCTTGCAATGAGGCTGAGGGAAGCTGAATAAGTAACTTCTGGCAAGCATGTGTTATTCTGGTAAATCCTCCTCAGTTCCTGTGAGTGAGAGACATATTTGCAAGATTTCAGGATGCCTCAAGCCATATTTTCAGCAAATAAAATATTAACCAAGATAACTTCTTAATTTTAGAAAAGTTCTAGAATAACATTAGAAAAATCAAAAGGGATGCATCCATCCTCAAGGGTGACTTTGAGCCACTCTTATAGAACTAGAGGTGGAAATGGAATAGATTGGAAATGTTTAGGGAATTCATTTGGACATTATTTACAAAGTTTTCATTTAAAAGATGTGCTAATATTTTATAGTTTAATTACAGATTATCACCTGCCTTTGTTCTTCCAGGCTTTTAAGACCAAGGACGGCTACATCGTGGTGGGAGCTGGAAATGATCAGCAGTTTGTCACTGTGTGCAAGGTAATGGTGTGTTAGGAAACAGTACAGGAGTGTGTAATAGTTTCCATTCTTACTAGGAAATTAATTACCAGTTGCTTCTTAATTCTTTTTTGTGTGTGAAAATAAGTAGTGAGTATAAATTCTAACCTTTGCTTCTAGCTTGTAGTTCAGGGGACTGATGTGGGTTCTGTGCTTTGGCTCTGTGTTCCAAATACCCCAATTTCCAAGCCTATGGGTGCTGAACCTCTTTAGAAGCCTGTCCAGCTGCACAGCTGATTAGCTAAAACATTAACAAGCCAACAACCATCCAGCTGTGGAATGGTGAATGTCACAGGAGTCACACTGGTGCCTTTTTCAGGAAGAAATGTGGCAGTGTTTCTCCATAAAATGCATGATAAGCACACTTTTAAGAAAGCAAAGCTAGGAGATGGGTCGTTCCTCTGTAATCTTTTAGGAGATGGGCCCTGCCACTTTAATTAGTAGTTGAGTGCTTTGTCCTTTAGAGTACAACACAGTATGTGCTGGTCTGTGCTCAAGGAGTAAGTTGCGGATTTCTTAGAAAAGAAATGTTACAGGACTGTGAGCTGACTTCAAGTGGTGCATAGATACAGTGTTAGAGGACAAGTCTTCACACGGGACTGCTGTGTTCAAAATCTGGTATCTGTTATTTTGAGCTGAAGGAACACAATGCAGGCAATTCTGTTTTTACAGAGGGTGGCTGAGGAGGTTGTAAAATAATTCTGGATTTGTCTCATGCTCTTTTGCTGTTGTTTTAATACCTAGAATTGCTTTTTCCTGGGCAGTGAAAAAAGAGAAAGAGTGGTTGTAAAATTGTCCCAAATAAAGTGTGGTGACACTCCAAACAGCAGACCACAGTAGCATGTAAGCTGGGACAAGAGAAGTTTTGCATATAGCATTATTAGACAGAACTTTTGAAAGGAGAGTTCTACCTTGCCATTTTGTTTTTTTCTCTACAAACTTGAATATTTAACCTAAACTAACCACAATCAGGAAACTGAGCATTATTTTCCTTCATTTGTTCATTATTCATGTTTATGTCAGACATTTCACATTTCCATGGATGTTCACAGCTAATAACTGGAATATGTAGTAAGGAGACAGTTCTGTTGTGATTCTCTCAGTACAGGGGTACATGTCCCTACGTTGTTATTTGGAGGGTCTGGTTTCACTTGTTTGAATTGTCTTTCTCAGTAAGTAACAAGTTAACCTCTTCAAAGTTTGCTTTAGTTTGGCTTCATACAGGTGTCCAACCACTAAGTGTGTCCATAACCTTAACATAACTGGAGAAGTGTCTACCTTCCTCAACTCATTTTTATCAAAGACCCATTGTCTCACGAAGGAAATCCTTCAGGACATGCATATAAATGTCTTCTTTGTGCTTTGTCACCTGAAGTCAGGAATTACGTACCAAATGATGGTCATCCTACCATCTTTGAGTAAGGCAGAGCTAAGGTTCTGGCTCAGTAGGTTGTGACACCATGGTGTGAGCTAGAAGGCACTAAAAGTTCCAACCATGCATTCATCTCACGTTAGGGTGCAGCTGAGATTGTGGTGTGACTTGTTGCTACATTCTCTCTCTGGAATCAGTAAGGCATGAGTGGTACTCCAGAAAATGAGGCAATGTTTCTATGATTGATATTACTTCAGAATCTGGAGGACAAAAATTAACTGAGATTAATATTTGCCCTAGTCTTCAGGCTGATGCTTTTTTGTTTCATTCTTACTAATGTGTTCTGGTATTTCTAGAATTGAAAGTGGGAGGTACAGAATATGGAAAAAATTATGATTGCTCACATTTCAAAGAGAATAAAAAAAAAAGAAAAAATAGTTCAAGTTTTGGGTAATGGTTAGATTTTTCTATAAGCCATTATCATATTTGTTTCTAAAAAAAAGTCCTTTTACCCTTATCGAGTCATTGAAGGTATGAATTTGGGCCATTACATTGCCCATAAATGGAGTGATGTGGAAGTCAGTGGAATGCTGTAAAACCCATTAGAGGTATGCTCTGAGCTAAGTGGATGGTGATTTGGAACTTAAAAACACCATGAAGAGGGAGAGCCAATAAAGGAAGATGACTTTATTACAGGAAGGCCTGCAACATCCTAGTGAACTTTAGTGAATACAGAGACCACTAATTCAAACTAGGAATTGTTATTGAAGAACCTTTCTGAGATGAGTTGGTGCTAAAAATACAGGCTGTATGGAAGCTGTTGCCCTGAAGACACATACTCTGGAGATGGAGCAGCTGGCTCAAGCTGTAAACAATTGCAGACATTCTGCTTTAACCATATCTTTTCAGGCAAGGAGAAAGAAAAAGCTGGAATAATTCACTGAGATATTTTCGAAATCAATGCACACTAACTGCAGGTTGTTTGGGGACTTGGATAATTGCAGGAAAACTTTGTAAGACTGCTAGCTGAAGCGCGTTTCGTGGCGTTCAAGTGTTATAAAAGCAGATCCTGATGTGTGGCTTCTTCAGTATAAATAGGAATACTAGGCAAGACTCATCAGAAGACTGAGCTTTTGTGTACAGCAGAGGAGAGTACAAACAGGTTTTCTGGTGTTGGGGGACAAAACACAGAGAGTGCAAACTCTGAATGTGCATCTGAAAGCTTGGAGGAGGCCTAGAAAAGAACAGCAGTTTTAATCCAAGTGGTCACAGTGAAATAAGAAAGTAACATTGGCAGCGTGATGCAGAGAGATGAATGGCTCATTAATGAATAACTTCTCAAATGTGCATTTGTTAGTCGCAAAAAAAAAGAGAAGAACATATATAGACACGCAGCTTTACAACAGATGGACATTAAGTTAAATCTGAAGTCAGTAATGTTAATTAAAACAGTAGAGTAAGTAACTCCATATGACCAGTTTTCATATAACTCGTCAAATGGAACCATAGTTTTCTGATTAATTTCTGGGTTGGTTTTTTTTTAAGCTCTCATAAGTAAGTATTCACTATCATTTACTTTGAACAACCGTGCATGGTTGGTTGTTTTTTTTTCTCTAAAGCAGTAATTTACAACTCCAAAATAGCATTATTAAGAAGAGGAGATAGTTTTAAGGGGTGGCAATAGTATTGTTAATCTTTAAGACAGGGAAAGAAAAACATTTTCTGAAGTTAATTTGTGATTGTCATGATTTTCATAAACCATATTGTATAAACATAGAAGGAAAAGAAAATATGCTGTGAATTAAGAGATGATGGAAGATGCTAGATTGATGTTTTATGTGAGTTTGCAGATAAAAATCATAGAATCATAGAATAGTTTGGGTTGGAAGGGACATTAATGGTTATCTAGCTCTACAACAGAGACACCTTCCACTAGAGCAGGTTGCTCAAAGCCCCGTCCAACCTTGAACACTGCCAGGGATGGGGCAGCCACAGCTTCTCTGGGCAACCTGTGCCACAGCCTCAGCACCCTCACAGGGAAGGATATCTTCTTTATATCTAATTTTCTTTCTTAATTCTTTTGGAAGAAAACATAAAGAATATGTATGACATTTCGATAGGAAAAGACCTTTTTTTTTTCTTTGTTTTTTTTTTTTCTTTCCTTTTTGACAGAAGTTATTGAAATGGAAAAATAACGTTCTTAGACATAGCTTCTCTCAGTCTAGCATGGTGATATTTCTTGTTCTGTGACATAGAATTTAGTGCAGGATAATCCTGCGGATCTCTCCAACTTTATAGTAACACTTTACAGACATTTTAGTGTTCTACAGTAAGAGTTTCTGTTAGTTAATGGTGAAAGCTATCAACTAAAATTTGGAACTTCAGTTTCTTTTTTGTCTTTTCTGTACTTGTTATGTAACATTAACCAGGAGGCAGTATCTTTGCTTTATTTCCTAATCTATTTTAAAAGATTAATGAGAAGTAGGGATTTTTGGAAAGCTATCTTAACTTGGTAATGCATTTCTTTAGCTACATAAATACCTCCTGTCAAGAACATTTTTTCTCTCCTTTATTTTTTCTCAGATCCTGAATTTGCCTGAAGTTAGTAAGGATTCCAGATACAAAACTAATACAGTCAGAGTCAAGAACAGAAAGGGACTTATTGACATATTGTCAAGCCGGTAAGTTAATTCAAAGGGAAGAAATGTTATTTAATCTGTTAATGCAAACAGTCATGTATAAGGTCTTATCAAGGGAAAATATTACTCTTTTGAGATACTGATTTTTAAAGAAAATTATTGACAACACTTTACTGATGTTAAATATACTGCCTTTCGCACACAGACTCTAGTGTGGAGTTTCAGAAACCATTTCAACTTTTTAACTATTAATGGAATTTTAGTGAAAAAAACTCAGTGCTTTCTGTTTTCCTGGATGAATGCAACTTCTGGTAATAAAATGCTTGGAGCACCATTTGCTTTTGCTGTGACTGGGATTTTAAAGTTGTCACTGACAGTTACTGTTCCACTTGATGCTACTCCATCACTGCTGGTTCTATACCATGGTACTCTGTGCCCCAAATTCACCCTTTTGAAAATCAAAAGGATATATACTTATATGTACTTGTGAATTATCCTGTTAAATGCTTCAATTAAAAATTATTTGAGAGGAAGCACAGGAACACTGTGTTTGAGAGATGAAGATAGTTTAGTTATCTTCCTCGTTGTTTGACAAGGCCCACCCTGTGAAGTGCTCTTCTGTTTAATGGGGAGGATGTTAAATTTTTATGGTATAAGAATAAAATCTAAGCTCTGTAAAGGTGGCTTCAGCCACTCTGGGGGACAAGCAGAAGAGTCAGTATATGTACTGTTGTAAATGATTCAAGAAAAGGCATGCTATCGTTTTGTCCCTTGGCCTGTATGAATCTTTGTCAACAAATGTGTAGCAATGATCATTCGGGCAATTTTGTTGTCTGGGATTTTTTTAGGAGCATTAAGTCAGTTGCCTTCTGTGTTCATTTCACCTGAGCAGAGAGTTTTAGTAGCATGCTTCCTGCCTCCTCAACCCCAAGCCTTTTTTGGCTGCTGAGAGCCAGAATCACCTTGCATTAAAGAGTGTAGAGGGAGTGATTTTTCCTCTTCCTGTTGCACTTGCAGTTTTGTTTCTGTCTTACGTGTCCATTTTCAGATGTCCTGTCCCCAGTGACATACTGAGGTACCAGGTGATTTTACATTTTCCAATAATTAGGGTGCAACTGCTGGTAAACTTTCGGAATTCATCTTTTACTTGCTTTCCTATAACAAATGATGTGACTGTACAGGTGAACCCACTCTTCCTGTAAGTTTTAAGCCTTCGAGAGGGATCAGTTATCTTTTGACATTTTTGATCTCTTAACTCTTGCCAATCTTAGTTTCAAATTTGGTTCATGTGGACTTATTACTTGGAGTTCATTTAATTTAACATGGCATTTATCTGATATACTCTGGTACCTTATAAAAGCGTCATTTTGCCATCCATAGATCAAATGCTTAATAGCTTGTTGCTTGTGCTTAATGTTCAGTGCTTCTTATTTTTTTATGGGCAATATCTGAATATGAAGATGAAGTTCAAGAAACAGTTGTTCTTTCAGTGAATTGCCAAAATTCTAATTTGTTTTTATATCTGTAGCTATTAGTTCATCAGATTACCTCATTGCTCTTTCAATTACTGCTTTATGTCTTTTTTTGTCAGAGTTTATGTTCTGTTTTATTAGCATCGTTTAGGCTGAATTTCTGTGTAATTTATGTGCAAGTATGTGAACGTATACGCACTTCTGGAGTAGACATTTCTAATGGTATCCTGTTATGTCATATTATTGTGAATTCATCTGGCATTCAATTTTAAAACACTGACTATAACAAACACCTTTGGCATTCTAATGGAGGTTGGATACATTTCTATACACATTCCATGGTAACTTTGCTTTTATTCACTAATGCACAGTTGTTTGTAAAATTATATGTGGTTCATTTTTGAAGGTACTTAGAGAATTAAATTAATAGCTTGTCAGTGCTGAAAAATGTCAGCCCTTGAGAAATGAAGGGAAATGACAGAAGACTAATAGCAGAATGTCACTGAAAAATATCTTAAATCACTGATTGCTTGATAGTATTGCAGCACATGGAAAATATAAACCTGGGGTGCATTAGTCGGAAAGAAACACCTGCAGGCCTTCCCATTCACTCACTGTTTGTACACTATCCACCTCAAAATGAATTTGTGGAGACATGAGCTGGAGCAGCGTAGAAAAGTTGTGATTTTCTTGACATGGGTTCTGCTACAGCCACTTTTGCTGAGATGAGCCCTTCTGTGTGGTGGGAGGCAAAAAGAAACATGAAAGTCCTTAAAGGGTTTACTCAGGCCATTCATCCATGTCTCATTTTTGATGCTGTGCCAGTCAGGTCACGCACAACTTAAAGCAGCTTTTTTCCAGTGATGTTGCAATGGAAAAAGTCAGCAAACTTGTTTGGTGTGCCAGGCTGAGCAGTAAAAAGCAGGTAAAAAGTTGCATCTGTGTATAGGAATCTGGCGATTCCTAAATGTTCCTTCTCTTTCATACATGCTTAGAATCACAGATGGGAATTATGGTCCTGTAGCTGAATCCTTTGAGAGTACTGCTGTGAAAAGACCAGCACGGATGTGGTTTGTGTCTCAGCATCTCAGCAGTAATTATGGTGACTAGAAGCACATGAGAATAAACATACAGTTGTGTTTCCTTCTCTTTTTCCCCAACCTCTTCTGCCATTTTCTGTTGATGTATCTTTCCTGTTCCACAGGACATTGGTGTTCTAAGCACCGTCTGTATGGCAGATACTTGGATTTGTACTTGCTTGCAAATATCACTGCTGTTGCACAGTAGATAATATAGAATCATAGAATCATAGAATCGTTATGGTTGGAAAGAACCTTAAGATCATCTAGTTCCAACCCCCCTGCCGTGGACAGGGACAGCTCACCCTAAACCATGCCACACAAGGCTTCATCCAACCTAGCCTTTTCTTTGCCACTCAAAGCTGGCTGTTGCAGGATTAATTCTCCAGCCCTGTATATTATACTAATGGACCTTGAAAGACACACCACAAAGCTTTAAGAACATACAGATTCTGTAGCTACATATTTAAAGATACTTAACCTACCTTTTTCCCATATCAACATATTAGTTTTTTGTTAATCCATGGTCTTATGCTTGATATAATGCCCATTCTACCAGTGCAAAGGTAACTGTGAAAATGGCATTTATTAAGCTTTTTTTGTGTACTGATGCCATTTTTAAATGTTATGATTTTGAGCCTCTCTCTCACTGTTTCCAAAAAGGGATAGTAAGTAAGGGAGCAAGACTCTTGGCAACACTGTCTAAGGCTTCAACCATAACCAAACACAGTTTATTTTGAGGCTTGAAAAGGTTTGGTTCCTTGTTTGCTGTTATCTTTGCTCCTTTGTTGTTTCATGTTCCTGCTTCATGTCGGGCTAAATCAGAGCCTTATATTCTGCAATACGCCTGAAAGAGAATCCACTCCCATTCTTCTGAAATTTTCAGTCTTCACTTGTTGACCTACTAGGCTTAAACAACTCAGACAACTGCATTTCATAAGATCAAAATAAATTGAGTCCAAACTGCATGGCATTTTATATTGCCCTATGAGTGGCTTCAGTGTCTGTTGGTCCTTCAGATTTTAGCTTTGTGTGTTACAAACCCCATCTTCTGGTAGATTATCAGGTGTCTCCAGTATTGGTTTCAAAACAGATATGAAATCCTGCTCTCGCTCCTTGTAGTGCAGTCATTTCCAAACATATTGAACAGCTTTTCTGCTCCTCAGCCGTCAAAGATTATACACTGAGAATAAATTACTCAGCTGGATGCGTTATTTGAAGGCAAACCTGGGCAGTGACAGTATCAGTAGTCTCTGTGTTTAAAAGCATGTAGAACACTTTCTCTTTTTCTCTGCTTTACATTGTGAGCCTGGAAACAGCAGCTCAGCTACATCCTCTGCACAAACGAGGATGCTGGCGAAGATGTCCCAAGGTATCAGAGCTGTCAGCCCAATCCCTCAGCCTTCATGCTATGGATGAGCCCCTGGCTTGGGAGTGAGAACCCAGAGGGGGCAGGGTGCTCCAAAGGACATGGTGGCATCCAGCTGCCATCCCAGGCAGAGGAACTGTCCCCATTTCATTCCTCCCAACACTTGGTGACTGCTAAGCTCTGTGTGCTCTCTGATTTTAGTCTCAACCCTCACAGAAAATAATCCACAAAATTACCAGTGATCTTCTTTCACTCATCACACCTTGGATTCTCTTTTTTCTTTTTTTTTAAAAAAAAAAATAATATATAATGTGCTTACTGAGTACTAATTAATGTTTAAAACATCAGACAGCTTTCTGAGGTTTCCCTTAATTTTTCTTTTCACTTTTGTAATTTCTTATTACAAGACTCACGTTATCTGCTGCATCAGTGTATCGCTCTGCTGTCCTTCAATGACAATATCATATTTCCTTTGAATTGCTGAATAATTATGCAAGATCGCATTCATAAACCTAACACCAAACTAGAAACCAGGCCAGAAGCTGTTTTATTGATTTTCTTTCCTTTCCACCACCCACTCTTCCTAGGGTGTTTTCATACAAATGCTCACAAACAGTGAACTTTGCCTTAAAGTTGAACACAATTTAGTCAAGATTTGAAATTTGTCTGGGACAGAAGCAGCAACAGGTCATAAATGCTACATCAGTTTGTTGAGGACCAAAAATGGTGTCTGAGTTAACATAACCAGTCACAAAATATCTCAGATATCTTTAACCAAATTTTAAGCCCCACATCTGCAAGAGGATTTTTCCAGAAGGAACAGAAAGAGGTAGGTACAACCAAAGGGAATTCATTCCTTCCTCATCCTCATAGAATGAAACACCTTTTTAGGACACCAGTTTTTCTCTTTTCAATAGCAGAAGGCACTTGGAAGACAAGTTTAGGTGTGTCCTTAACCTCCAGCTGGCTACCTCAAATATCTTGCTCGTGGACAACTGACAAATAATCCATAATTCAAATATGTTATCAGAAACAATTTGTCTAATCATTTTCACATAGTAAACTTGAAGAGGAAAAAAAATCTGCTTGCTGTCAAACTGCAAGCATAAAAAAAGATTACTATACTCCTGCAATTAAAATATCAGAGTAAACACTGCTGTTCCTAATATTAAGTATGTTTGTGAATGAGAAATAATTTAAATTAAACCTAACATATAATAAATACAGGAACAGGCTTCTCACTGTGCATGTGATGCCTTCGTTATCGCTAAATATAAATCTGATTTATTCATCATTGACTACTAAGGACTGAAGAACTGTTTGGGGGTTTTGTTGTTTTGGCTTTTGGGGCATTTTTAATGCACCCTAAAGTCAAAAAATAGGCTTTTTCTTCTCCTGTTTTGTTTTACTTTCTGCATATTTCATGAGTCTTTTGGATATTCTTGATTCTGCCTGATACATAAAACAACCTTCCAGGTTAAAAGAGGGAGTGATGTTGTATGCTCTTTTGCTCGTGTGCTTTCCTATAAGAGCTGTGATCTCCCTGTTACTTCATCATCTGCAGTAGATCAGGAGAAAAGACTGTCTGACATGATGTGCTGCACCTTGTCCAATAGATCAGGAACAGAAACAAGAAAATTCCTTCAGAGGAAGTTTCCCATTTGTAGGTGTTTTCTAACTTTCCTGAAGACAAACTCTTCTTCCAGGTCTTTTATGTCCGTGTTGCTCAGTGTTAACAGCTTCCTGGAGAAGGGTCAGAACACTTTCAGGGAAAGAAATGCAAATATCCATAGGTAGTTTGCCCTTTTCTAGTCCTTGCTCAGCCTAAGCAGATATCCAGTATTCCATCACTGTCATGCAAATGTCTCAACTTGTCTCAAATTTAAAAGAAAGGGACCCATTAAAGGTTTGTGGCTTTGGCATTCAGTATCAGTTTCTTCTGGAGAATATGAATATTGGAGATGTAAAGAGAGAAATCCCTTGAAATAAAGACAGTCATGAAGAGAGAGTCCCAAGAGATGTTTCCAAAATTGATGCTGCCATTTTTATTAGTAAAGTACAGAAGCAAAAGTGGGGAAAGGTAAGTTTAGAAATATCACTTGGTTACTCAAATACTATTGAGAAATTTGCTAAGATAGTCCTAAGCTTAAATTACAGAGCAGACTTTAAGATATTTTGAATTCTTACATGGCAGAACAAATTCTCTTTCCCATACTAATGGCTGTCTCTGTCTGTCTGTCAGCTTAGAGTTCAATCAGGTATTCACAATAAAGTATGGGTCAAGTCCTAGGATGTCTGTGTCTTGTAGTCTTACTCTTGGCTGACAAGTGCTACATCTAAATCAGTGTATGGCATTAAGCTAGAGCCTGAAAGCAGGCTAGACTGGTAAGACCAGTTCAGATGATGAATGCTTCTTGTTCCCCCCAGCCCTCAACCTTGCTGAGACCATTGTTGCTCAAAGACACAACTTCCAGCATCATTTATCTAATTGTAATTTTACAAAGTGAAAGCAGAGGTCAATAATAATGCTGCATGGGTCTCGTTTAGGCGAGTTCCTATCATCTGGCTTGAGTCAAAAGATTACACACCAGTAACAGAAATTTATTCAGAGCAAAGATATCCTAGCATAATAAGACCATCTTCCTTCATGCAATCATAATTCATGCATCCAGAGACAGCTGTCCATCAGATATATTGTAACAGCTGCCTTTGATTTCTATAATGAGTTTTATTAGTATATTTATGAGGAAGAACAGTGGCATATAAAGAAATTATGAATAAGTTATTATGTGTGCAGAACCAACATTTGGGATCTTCTATGTCTTGCAGAGAAGCCAAAGTCTGAATGGATACAGACGCTGATATACTCCCCAGTACATGATCCATGTAGCCCTATTCCATAACACACAGCATCAGCACTACCCATTGCTTCATTTCACATCCATTAAATCGTTGGATGTATGTAAAAAAGAAGTCTAAATGGGGTCAAAAAAAAAAAAAAAAAAAAAAAAAAACCAAAAAAGTGACCAAAAATGCTAAGGTTTCATTTCTTTTTTTTAATAGATTGCTGT
>JBCJKH010010893.1:1371-13858 GCA_039877255.1 Loriculus beryllinus | reverse complement strand
GGGAGTAGAAACTGGGTTTAAACCACAACACCATCTATATGATAGACCTATTAGGCACTAAAACTCATAACACTTAAAATCCATACAGGACCAGACTTTCTATCCTAGCACCCTAGCTCAGATCACCCTAAAGTTAATAAGAGTTATTAACAGAACTGTTCATATAATAACAGAATTTGCAAAACAGTAGAAAGTTATGAAAATATAAATCTTGTAGACTTCTGTAATTAAATGATTGCACTGCATCCCAGATACACAACTTTCCTATTGCTTCAGTCTCTAGTTTCCCTGTCTATACAACCCCTCTGCCTACACCAGATAGTTCTACAATGTATATTCCTTCCAAACTGCTGCACCAGCAGTTATACAAGAGATAATCTCCACAGTTTTCAATGGGCTGCAGCATTTAGAAAATTCATCTTTGCAACAGGCTATCTCAGTAGATATCATAGGATCACAGAATGGTTTGGATTGAAGGGACCTTAAAGCTTATCCAGTTCCAACCTCCTGCCATGGGCAGGGACACCTTCCACTAGACCAGGTTGCTCTAAGCCCTGTACAACCTGGCCTTGAACACTTCCAGGCACCTCAGATTATTATCTCCAGAAATGGAAGATCAGTGGAGTAGCTTGCATCATCACTTTTACTTCCTAAGGCAAGGCAACCCCTAAAACCACAACTACAGAGGTACATCCCTCCTGTAATTCCTTTTCCCTCTAAACTCACTCTTTAAAGACAGATCAACTTGCATAGCAGATAACATATGTGATGCTTGAGCTAACTTATGGCCTTTTAAGATCCAGAGTGATGGAGCAGTCATATTATTTCACAAGCACATTTTTAAATAGCTTGTCAGAAAAGAAAAAAAAAAAAAAATAAACCCAACCCCATTTTGTTGTTTGGGCTTCTTTTTTTTTTTTTTTGTTCTGGTTCTTCTACATGGAAGAGCCAGCATTTTAACAAAAGAAGCCAGCAGGGAAAGGATGGTACTGAAATATATGTATATGTCTGTACTTAAAAGAAAACAAATTATAGGTTATCAGCTTGGATATGCCACGCTTCATCTGATCATTGCTAGATATGAGCAATAAAAATAGAGTTAATGTTCCATAGTGAAAGCAGAAGTGACAGTAATGCCCAGGAATGGACTTCTACACAAAGAACTCACTGGAAAAACTCAAATGTCAAGTGTAACAAAAGTTTACATTACTTCAGGATTTTGACTTTTTGCCCCATGCTTCCTTTTTTTCCTGTCCATGCAAACATACACAGTATGTTTGTTACAGTTACATAAAAAGACAATTTACAAACTGGTTTCAGCACAGAGCCTCAATTTTAGTGATAATCTGTGCAGTGCATCAGCAGGAACTGCAATGTGTGTGAGAATTCCTTGAAGCTGGACATGATCATTATTCTGTCATCTTCATGGACAGCATGCAAATTTTCACTGGCAAAATTCAATCGAACCTGACTGCTTGCCTGAACTAGAAAGAATAGTTTCTTAGTGTTTGCCTGCTCTCTACTGGAAGGGAATTGGTATTTAAAACTTCAGTGAATCGCTGCAGCAAAGATCGTAGTTTTCATAGCCCAGTCCCTCCCACCTGCTGTACAGGAATATGTTTCTCTACCACACGCATGAACACATTTTCAAAATCCTGGAAATTTTAAACAACACTGGATTGTAACACAGAAAATACATCTGGAAGTAAACATGTTTTCAGAATAAAACTAGAAAGTAAAAACCCCCACCAAAATCAGGATTCTCCATAAGCTGAATTATGCCATGTAGTTGTGGCTAGGTCAATGGGCTTGCAGACTGTAATATATACCAGAATTTAATCCCTTGTTTATAAATTCCTATGACCTATTAGAAACCACAGGCCTGATTTTCAGAGATCCTGAGCCTGTCTCTATCATTTACTTTACCTGGAGATGTGTGTGCTCTGTTAGCTGTCCTGGAAATCAAAACCCAGTAAATGTTCATGATACTAATGACTCTTCAGTAACTCTTCATGATAATCTCTTCATGATACTCTCCAGTAACTCTTTATGATACTAATGCACCTCCAAAGGAGCTGCATTGCTTTTTACTGGTTGAGACTACTTCTCATGTTGCGTTTCTGGGTGATACAGCCACTTGGCTTATGTTAAAACAGTTAGGATAAATAAAAAGGTAGATAAATAAGATCAATTAATAAGAAAAACAAGTATTTCCAAGCTATATCCGGATGCAAGACTTTGTAAATGTGGTGGAAAATGAAGTAAAGCAAAGGCAGGATATGCTCTATTCTATTCCATTCCATTCCATTCATATGTGATAAAGTATCTTGTTCTGTATCTATATCTACGCTATAATGTATCTATAATGAATATCTATATTATAAAAAATAAGTATGTAATATCTATTGAAAGTAATATCTATATTATAAAGTATTTTTTTCTGGCAAGGACTTTTTTGCAAATCTCACACTGTAAATGGGCAGCACCTGTATATCATTCTTTCATTTTATAGACAAGAACTAAAGTCAAAGGGTTGCCATGTGACAGATTGCCATCTGACAGATTTCAGAATCTGTGGCAATGATATAGCCATTAAATTATGTGCTTGCATATAAAATCACTTTTCCTGAAAGTTAAACATATTTATCACAAGAAAAAAAAAAAAAATCAGAGTTTGATAAATAATTTCTTTGCATATTCTTTTTCCTACCACGGCGACACTATGATACATGGAAGTAGCAGCACATTCCTAACTTCAATTTGGTAGGCTCATCTACCTAATGCCATCTAAGCACTTGAACTCTTGTTCGTCTACGTATGAACAGAGAGGAGATAAGAAGTAGCTCCTTTACCTACTCCCACATGTAAGGAGTGGATGAGATTTGAAGCACCTCCCTTTCCAAGGAAATTGCTTTTGCTTGCAGCTTTCCCATTAACTTGGGTATAACTTATGATGCCCCTGGCTGCATCTCACAACCTAAGTCTTTTGAAGGGATTCTCTGGCAGACACCTAGAGGCATTTCTGAGCAATATTATTTGCTGTTACTTTAGACATTTGTGAAGAGAAAGGAGGTGCTGCTGTCCCTGGCACTTTGAGGTCATGTGTAACTCATGCTGCAGGTTTGCAGGGAGTTAGATTGGGAGCCTCTACCTTGTTCTACTCCAGTACTTGCTACTGATGGCACACTTCCTGACACCATCACAAAGGCTGACCATCACTGTAAAATGAACTGCTGGCAAGTTCAGTGCTGGTATTTGCTGCTCCCTATCACAAGACTGCTCCCACAGTCTCCTTTTCTTCCTATCCTGAAGCTAGTCCTGCTGTCTTCTTCATTTGCCTTTGTCAGGGAGGCAAATCAGCTTCTTCCTGCTGATTTTCAAACGCAGCCAGCCTTATCAGACACAAGCTGGCTGCATGATATTCAAAGCTTTTGCACTGAGCTCCTTAGTTCCTTGATGCAGACGTACAGATTGGTAGTGAACAGAATCAGCTAAATCAGCTACACTGTATCACATAATTTCTTACTCCAGTTCATGATAGTGAAATGCCAGATTTCCAAAGGTCACTGTTCATGTAAATCTTTGTAAGATTCAGCCAGGTTTTCTGAGAAGAATGTTTCCTTGTCTCACAAGGTTTGATTATACATAGGCATGTTTGTCTTTTGAGTTACATCAGTTGTTTGTCCTTAGTAGCTTTACATTTTTGTCTCAGAACAATATAGCTTGATGTGCAAAATCTTCAGATTGTCCTTTGGATATCTACAGAGGTTTTCCAGCTTCTGAAATGACTGAATGGTTATGAGAGACTATTAAGGGCATGCAATTTTGATGCAATGTGCTTTGATCTCAAACTGATAATCTCTGAAATTCCCCACAGTACCAGAAGCAACACTATTGTGCACACATGACTATCTTCAAAAGTCATTCCTCCATTTGTAAGAATTTCATAAGCCCAAAAACGAGTTATAAAGGGAATTCATGAAGCAGTGAATTCTGGAAATACTGAAGTTTCATTTTGGTGGGTTGCAATTCTTTATCCCAATTCAGATTTATTTTTTCTGCTTCTGGAAATGAGGCAGACTCAGAAAAACTCCTGACCAAGCTATGCCAGGCAAAGCTGTTTCTCCTGCACTTCAGAATATGAAGTTGCTTGTCTTAAGGCTTGTTTTTGTTGGTCAGACATTCACTTCCTCCACTAGATTGGTTCTGCACAGGCATAGAGGAGTTGTGTGTGGTAATGACACATGAAACTCCTCTGCACTAAGAATGTTTTTAGACTGTGTCCCCATTTCACTGAACGAGGAGGAGAGGATGTAGCTTTATGTTTTTACCTTACTTTATACTTCTTATCAGCTGAATAAATCTCACTTTGTCAAGCCTGTAGAACTCTTTCTCATTAACAGTAAAGAGAATACAGAATCAGAAGAATCCCTCATCCAAATAATATGCTCTGAATTCTCCATCTTTTCTCTCTCAATCATGAAGACTGAGTAAGAGTCCTCAAATTTCAGAGGGGTACCTGCCTCAGCTTGCTGACAGACACACTCAGTATTACCCAGCTCCTCTAGAAATCTCTGCTGGTTGTTAAAGATTTCAGTTTCCACTCAGAACTCTTCCTACTAGCTTCTAAAATTATCTTCAAATAGTATGAGCAACCAGTCAGATAGACATCAGAATCCTTTTTATTTTTCACTTTGCAGGTCTTAAACCTGCTATCATCCACCACCAATATCCCTACATTACTTATTTAACACCTAGCCTCTAGCCACATCCAATCTCATTTCATTTATCCATTTAACCTGATTTCAGTCCCCTACAGTGCACATTTATATTCTGAAGCATTTAAATTGGCTGAATCAACTCAGCTATTTTCTATTGAGTACCACCTAATTTACCTTACATGGCCATAAAATGAAATTACTCTGTATTTTAACTACATAAATGAAAACAAAGAAGAAAAAAATAAACAAAAACCACAAGCATCAAATTATATTTTCAGTTCACTTCCTTCAGTGTGCTATAAACAGAAAGGCAGTTGTGGTTTTTTTCATATGCTATATGAAATTATAAATCTACTTGTTAAAACGTTTAACAATTTTGTTTCCATGATAAAGGCTTTAGAACTAAATTAATCTCAGAAATGACTTAATCTTTTTCAGGTCTGCAAAGCTCGCATTTTTAACAACCTGCATGTACAGACTCAAGAAGATTACTGCTCACAGCGAGGGTATACATATAGCCATGTGAGTCTTGCCAGTTGGTCTTCAGTGCTGTTTCAGTTGATGATTCATTTATTCTGTAGGTAGAAATAAGTATAGCTAATGAAATCATAGAAACCTTCTGACAGCTTTGATGTGAATACAGTCACTATATTAAGAGCAGTGTGTGGAGGACTAAAGAGGGGGGGATGTTCTCACTTGTTATTTGAAGTAAGTTTGGTGGATCTCAGCACAGTTCACAGCAGACTGAGGTTCAGAAAAAAAATCACCAAACTAAAACTGGCATCATTCTTGGCAATAGCAGCAAAAAAGAATAATTCAGTGGGCACAGGAAGGTGAGAAAAGGTCTGAAATGCATTTGCTGAAGGGAAAGTGTCCTGGGAAACTTCATGTCAATCCCATCTGTACAATGAAACCACTGTCAAGTCAACATTTTTAGTTACAAAGAATTGTAGTTTTTAAAACTTAGAGAGTAAATTTAATTTGCATTTTTAATTACAAACATCTTCAATTACAAATACTTTCTGTTTTAAAAATGTATGGAGTAAATTTTCCAACGGCTTAAATCCACGCTGCTCTGTTGACTTCAGGAAAGCTATGTTTATTTTCAGAAGTATTTTAAAACTCCTCATGACATTCCTTAAAAAAATATTTGTACTTACTTAACCCCCTAACTTTTTATTTGTTCCTATTGTATGCCGATTGTACAGTGGTTTTCCATCAGGACTGGCAGTAGGAAGGATTCCGCTGAACAAACTGAGATGGAAGTGGGTATTGAATAGGGATTTATTTTATCTGACTTTAGCTGTCTAAAAATCAGACAGATGTTCTAAACTAAACACCTAGCAGCCTTTACACTTGTTTGGCAAGCACAGTTACCTCTCTAGAGGACATTAAACACATCAAAACCACTACTTCTCTCCTATTCACAGAAAGCATACAGGCATGTCACAGTGTTGGTGCTGCTAAGCAGTATACATCTTTATAGAAGAAGTTAACATCAGAGGGTTGCTTCAGGAGTCTAGTCACCTCACCAGGCCGAGCTCCATCACTTAACAGGGAGCACAAAACCCCTAAGAAGTTGTTTTCACCCTCCACCTACGAACAACTCTGTTAATGCTAGTTTTCTGAGGTATACATTACATATCTTGCAGTCCTCAGCCATATAAAGATTTTGGCACTGTAGGTCACAAGATCAGAATAGTTGCGATTCCTGCTGCAAAGTAAATGGGTTTCTCAAAGCACGTTTTATGCTACTGCTAACTTCCACTACAAAATAACAGAGCAGCACTATCACAGAATCATAGAATCGTTAGGGTTAGAGAGGACCTTAAGATCATCAAGTTCCAACCCCTCTGCCATAAGCAGGGACACCTCACACTAAACCATGCCGTCCAAGGCCTTGTCCAACCTGGCCTTGAACACTGCCAGGAATGGAGCACTCACAACTTCCCTGGGCAACCCATTCCAGTGCCTCACCATCCTCACAGTGAAGAATTTCTTCCTCATATCCAATCTAAACTTCCCCTGTTTAAATTTGAACCCATTACCCCTTGTCCTGTCACTATAGTCCCTAATGAAGAGTCCATCTCCAGCATCCTTATTTCATTCTTACATGCTTATAATAAAATATTTGCCATCTGCTTATGGCACGTTTGTTAAAGGGAAGCATTCTCCTGTTTAAAGGTTGGTGTTTCTGAACTTGTTTGTGCACTGGGTAATTGAGGTAGACCACTGACCTCTTGTACTGTCAAAATGGGTGTTCCTTCCTTAGAGTTGAGAAGGTTGGAGGAAAGCAATCCCCTGTTCTCATTGCCTTCCTGTTGCACTTCAGCTGTGTGCTTAGATATAGCATGGTTCTTGCAGTAAAATACATAGTTTCATTAAACACCCGAGAAAGAAGAATGGTGCTCATTGGTACCACTTCAGTCTTCAGTTTATTGTGGCTATGGAGTTAAAACTCAAAGAGTGTTCTAAAAATATGCGTAAGTTAAATTATTTAATATGATTTTCCCTTATAAATGTCATACATATCTTATTGGTATTGCCTAAGTTGTCTGATTTTGCTTTATGCTTGCAATAAAGCCATAAGTGTGAGTTGATATACAAAGGATTATTCAAAGAATAAGGATTAAAAAGAAATTCCTTCTCAATGTTTTTAAGAACCCGGACCATACATATTTTATGCAATAATTCAGTAATATACCCCCTTCTGTAAGAGAATTTGTAAATAAATCAGGATCTCCCTGATTTCTTTTGTTTAAAAACCATATTAACACAACTGAGAGGCATTTAAACATATATAATGGAAATGTTTGAAATGGAGATAGCTGAAATGTTGCTACATATTACAGATGTCAGCATGCAAGTGCATTAAACCAAAAGAATTGCGCTTTGTCCTGCTCTCGGCTGTCACGGAGTTAATTTTCTTCCTACTAGCTGGTCCTGTGCTGTGGTTGGGATTAGATGAGAATCATGTTGATACCACACCAGTGTTTTCAGTTGTTGTTAAGTAGTGTTTATGCTAAGTCAAGGACTTTTCAGCTTCAAGTGCCCCGCCAGTGAGGAGACTGGGGGGAGCAGAAGAAGCTGGGAGGTGACAGGGCTGGGACAGCTGACCCCAACTGGCCAAAGGGATATTCCAGACCCTATGGCATCATGCTCAGCTTATGGATTGTGAGAAAAACTGCTTGGGAACTGGCTGGGCATTGGTTAGTGAGTGTTGAACAATTGTGTTGTGCATCCCTTGTTTCCATGATGATGATGATTACCGTTGCTGTTTTCTGTCCCATTGAATTATCTTTATCTCAACCCACAAGTTTTCTCACTTTTACACTTCCGATTCTCTCTCCTATCCTGCTGCAAGTGATAGAGAGCACTCGGCTGTTTGGGGCTTAGTTGCCAGCTGGGGTTCAAGTATGACACACTTTAAAACTGAAATATATTGGTTTGAATCTTATTTGAAGGTAGTGCAGAAATAGGAGAGTGGATGTGTTTTGTCCTGCTTTAACCTATGTGAAATGGTTATGCTGATGACTTAACTGCATTGAAGATTTCCCAGTTGTTCTCTTAAGACTGATACTGTTATAGGCCAGATTCCAAGAAGAGGTGCATCAGCTTACGTGGGGGTTCGTCTGTATCTACTAAGATATGGGTTCTCTAGATGGGTTCTCTAGAACTACTAAGACAGAAAAGTCAGGTCAGTAACCTGAAAGGGAAGCGTAAACGGTATGAAAAGACTATTCTGTAAATAATAAACGACCTTGATATTAAGCTTTTATAGTTTATATAAAACCCATAGCTTCTTGGGATATTGGTGCTTTTGCGCTTTGATAAAACAGCATTACAATAGTGAGTTAAACCCACAAAGTGGACTTTTTGAAACAGCACTTGAAAAAGCCATGTAAAGAGAACCCAGGTGAAGATGTCGAGTTAGATTTGGGGTTTCTTTTCGCCATTCAAGATGGAGATGGCAATTAATGCAGACTTCTTGGTCTTTTTGCGCTTAGTCATTCAGCATGAAGCTCTCAATTCAAGGCTCCGTACAGCGAGTGATTGCTTCCTACTATGCTGAATAGGGCCGTTTCTGAGCTGCCACTGTACCTAATCAGCAGAGAGTGGGCTGACTTCACACCAGTTATTGAAAACACATTTTCATAAGGCATCTTTGCTGATAAATATCCAACCAGAATTCTCTTGTATGTTGCAGCATGCACTGCCATTGAGAAATGTTTATTAATGCATGTATAATATCAACTGTACAAATACAGGTTGTAATACTTCTTAGCATATTCATTATGAATTCTTGAAATGTTGAATTATCTCTGCCGTACAGTATATCTGTGCTGAGCAAACCGTGGCTGGGGGCCAAATCCATTTTATAGCTATCCAAAACAGTCTTGTGACCAATCAATCAAGTTTACACTTCTAAAATGCCCATAGTGTAAGCACCTAAGGCGCTGTGCATAATCCATACTAAAGTAAATACGATATACTATCTCTGAATGGTGAAGTCAGGTGAAATTAGACATGCACCTCTGAGGCTGTAGTAGATAAAGGAATCTGGTTCCGTAGGAGGAGATGATTAGCACGTGGTACAAGTGCACACAACTCGTAAGGCAGTCGTACTTCTGAGATGTGAATGGAAAATTGATTGAGTGTCTGAAGGGAATGAAAGGAGAATGAATAAGAAGGTTTTATAAATGGGACACAGTCAGGCCACTGAAACTTCTTCTGCAAATTAATATTTAACTCTGGAGAAGGCTGTCCTTTCCTCTAGCACAGTCACAGCTCCATGAGCCTCAATGGCTTCTGAAATCTCCTTGGTGTTTGGTCAGGGGTATTGACTCTTAGGAGTGGACAGCCCTCAGGCTTCTTATCAGACTTGCAGTAAGAGCACTGTGCATTTGTAAGTGTGCAACTTGGCAGCATCTCTTATTTAGAGAAAAGGAAACTAACTCCGTGTCATGAATGAGAAGCACTAAAGGAGACAAAAAAGGGGAGGGGAAGAGGGCTACACAGTCTGCAGTAGGCCTGGATGCTATGGTTTGTTTAAGAGCCAACGAGATGAGAGGCTTTACCCTGTTTGATGATCTCAAAACTCATATTGCACCTTCCCAGTGTCACCTTCATTAGGTCTCTGCTTCCCTTCCCAGCAGGGAGGATGTTGGTTGTGGGCGATGGGACCGAAAGTCAGGCTGATCTGTTACAGACATCACAGGCCAAGGGCCCTGGGTGTCCCCTGATGTTTGCCTCTGTGATGAGCCTGAGTTCCAGGATCTGTTCTTCAGCCAGCATCTTCACCTCCTTCTTCTGGCTCCCCACTTTCCCAGTCTGTCCCCATGCAGAAGGAGTATGTGATCCATCTGTGGATCTATCCCATGTCCATACCAGCTGCAGCAAGCAAGTAGCAGCTCTGTGTTTAAGCATTCAAAAGTTCCATTTTGCTCCCTCCCCAATTACATGCCACCCTTTAGCTTTTACAGTTCAAGTTTCTGGGGTTTTTACCAGCGACACCCCAGCTCTCAGCTGTTAGTAGACAACACAGAATTTACTCTAATAGATGTATCCAATATTTAATATGCAGGTGGAAAAAATTACTTCCTGTTCTGCTGATCCTTGGCTGGATAACTGACAGCCTTCTGCAACTTCATTTCTAGGCTTTTCAGCTGTTGTTGATAAAGATGCAAAAAAGACAGACACGTACAAAAGGACTGTATATAGCGTATAATTCATTTTGTAGAGCTAGAACATCTAGCTGAATGTGCCATTGATTTACCCTGGCACTAATTCCTGGTGAGTAGCTCATTTTGAAAGTAGCTACAAGTTGGCATATTTGCAGGAGGATTGAATTCTGGCACGCAGTCACTGTTATATTAAAAACATGATGTGCAGCGAGTCTAGAGAGCCTTTGGAAGTGAGATATCAATAGAAGCTGGGAATTGCATTGTTATTCTCAGTACATACAGCGTTAAAATCCCCAACCAGAGTAAGCTGTAGACGGTACCAGGAGTGTGCAGTTTGTGGCATGGATTTTTCTTGCAAAATGTGCTGGTGATGTTGCATTTATTAAAAAATTGTACTCAGAGCCACTTTAAAGTCCATATGGTATCTGTTATGATTGCCTTAATAACAATAGCATAATTATGGGTGTTATATCTTTATGGGATTGAATGCGCAATAAACATTGTTTGTGAGCAGCGAGTTTTCATACGAGATGACAGCTGTTTTAGAACCAAAATTATAGCTTATTTATTGTGTGTATACATTGGAGCGGGGCGAAAAATAGTGGAAGAATGAAATCTGCGAAAGAACTATTTCTTGCTAAGTATCATTTTGCAATAAAAAAGCTGCTTGTATACTAATGAACAGTGAGAATGGGCTGGTTGGAAACAACATATTTCCATAAAATAAGATGTTTCAAAAGGCTGTCTGGAGCTGCAGAGTCTACCAAGTATCAAGGTTTTTTTCCCTTTTCTTGGAGGGAGAAGAGGAAGATGGAAAAGGGGAGCTCCTTCAGAACTGGAAAACTTTGCTCAGTAGTGTGAAGTTGTGCTGGAAAACGTTGAACTAAAAGAGATGACTGATTGTCACCTCTGTAAAGCAAGGATGGGTATGGCCCTGATGGGAGCAGAGGGGAGAGAAGGAAGGAGCTGCTGAAGGTTCATCATAGTTTGTATGGATCTCCTAATGGAAAGTACCAGTACTCTGGGCTGGCAGGAACAGCACTGACCTCCAAGCAGTGGCCTTGGTAGGGTTGCCCCACGAGTGAATTGAGTTAAAAGGACTGGTAGCAATAAGGTTATCTCCATACCAGGCTTCTTTTTCCACCTTTTCCACATATTTTTCTGTATCTATGTCTGTCTGAAAAAGGGGTGAGTGCCACTTAGAAATTAGGGTACCCTAAGCCTTTTGCATGCTGTAATCTTGATGTTGGAAGTGATGGCCAGGGTTTTAGGGTAGGTTCAATCAAAATTATTGTAAGGAGTACTTGAATTGACAGGTAGTTTTATAATGGTATTTACTTGTCTGAGAAATCTGTGTCACTTACAGGTTGTAGGAACTCATTGAAGGTTATAGAAAATCCAGTGTTTTAGCTTGCACATCGTTACTGCAGAGACTGTCACCTTCTCACAGAGCTGAAGGTGGGAACTTGGAAAGCCGTATTGAAGAGCTTGGGGAGAGAGGAATTCAGATGGGTGTCTTTGCTGCTGCAGATGAGCTAGAGTGTGCTTTCCAAGAAGAGGGAAAAAAAGTACCTGCTGCTTCATAGTAAGGCTTTTGATGCATTAAAATTCAGGCACAACTACCGTACAAACTCAAACCGGGGCTGTTGCAGATACACAAAGGAACTTTCGCACTGTGTGAAGGATCGTGGCACACAGGGGATTTTCAGAATATTAGAAGTTTGTTAAAAACTGGTTGCCCAGCATAAATGAATGTAAACTTTCCGATGTGTGCTGCAAGCAAGTGTCCCATTGGTTGTGTCTCACCGAGATCTGAAACTAGGAGTGAGAGCGACAGCTCAGATTTACCCTGCGGTGATACTCTGACAACGCTGTTGGACAAATTCCCTGTAACAGAGGAGAAGGGTTGATCAGAGATAAACTCAGCTACAAAAAGCAACTTCAGCAATTCTGAAAACCTTGGATGCTGTGAGGGAAAAATAACTGTGAACAGAAAATGTGTATAATCCCTGCTTAGAATCATAGAATCATAGAATAGTTTGGGTTGGAAGGGGCCTTCAAAGGTCATCTAGTCGGACCCCC
>JBCJKH010010892.1:0-44315 GCA_039877255.1 Loriculus beryllinus | reverse complement strand
CCTGCCTATGGCAGGGGGGTTGGAACTAGATGATCTTAAGGTCCTTTCCAACCCTAACGATTCTATGATTCTATGATCGTAAACTGCACTAATCCCCATTCAAAACAGTGAACGGCGTGATGTGGATGCAGGTGCTGGAGCGAGGGCTGTTGTCAAAATAAGAAAAATAGGGGAAAACTGGGGGCATATGTAAGAAAGTTGCAGAGGGACTTTTTATAAGGGTAGGTAGAGATAGGACAAGGGGGAATGGCTTTAAACTGGAAGAGGGGAGATTTGAATTAGGTACCAGGAAGCCTTTCTTCACTGTGAGGGAGGTGGGACACTGCCACAGGTTGCCCAGAGAAGCTGTGGATGCCTCATCTCTAGCATCCACAGGGGTACCTCATCCCTGTGTTCATGGCCGGGTTGGACAGGGCCTTCAGCAGCCTTGTGTAGTGGAAGGTGCCCGTGACCATAGCAGGGGGAACTGGGTGTGCATTCTTTGCATGTTCAGCAGTTATCAGCATAAAAGCCTTGCAGACACTTTTCTGTAGTTTCATGTTGAGAAAACTGGAAAAGAAGAATGGAATGTAGGCTTGGGATAAATAATTATGTATTTTATCAGTAAAACTTAGAAAATTTCAGTCAGGCCATCCTATGGGCCCATACTAACTGGTAGAAACTAATTAGGGTACAAGCGAGAGTTTCTCTGGCCTGCACCATTTTTAAGCAGTTTTAAACCTGTTGTGTACCTAATGACCTTACCAAATGCTCTTTGATATGGGTGGGAAAAAACTATAAAGTGTTAATAAAATAACAGATATTCTACATATATAAAGTAGTTCTTACAGTGTTACAGCAGGTTTAAGTCAGTAGACATACATCAGTTGAATGAGTGCAATGATGAACCCTAAAAGTACATATGACTAAGCTTTTTCAATGTATTTAGTTATAATTTTATTTACTGTTTGGTTTGAACTGTAGATACAACTGCATTCTACAGTTACTGTAGAAACAGCTCTGGCTCTTCATTTGTCATGTAATCCTTCTGTAGATACCATGTGTTGTATAATCCACCTGGAGATATCATCTTTTCAGCAAAAGGGATGCTAACAGTAATTTATCAGGAAAAAGATCACTATATTTTCTGAAATACCCTGTTGTCTGTTTTATAGATAAGTGAGGTTCTAGGAATAAGGGAAGCAAGGGTTCTGGTTATTGTTTATTATTTTGCATCGAGTTATTTGTAAATTCAGCCAAAAAGGTACAAGAATGGAACAATTTTTTCTTTTCTCTGTAGAAAGTCAGGCCTTCATTTACGTCTGAATTTCATGGGAGCCATGTTGTAGTGGGCAGAAATTGTTTTCCCAGCCTTAGAACATATTTTATATAAGGGCCAACCACTTCATAGTCCTTAGTGACTATGGTGATTATTTTTTATGTAGTTCAGTTGAATATTTTGAAGTTAACAGCTCATGGGAGCCTCTGAGCTCTGCTTTCTTAGCAATGAAATAGAGGTTTCTTTGTTTTATTTCCTTTGAGTGAAATGATTGCCTCGGCCTTCACTTTCATGCTAGTGATTCAAAGAAGAAACAAAGGAAATCTTCATGTACTTTCTTTGCAAAAGCTATTCATAGGAAATATCTTTTGATTTAAACATAGCAATTAAATAAATATGTATGCTTGAAAAGGTTAAGATCTGTTAGTGTTGTTAAACTGAAGACTCCTGTTTACCTACAGAATGGGTATTGTGCAGAGCTGAAATAAGAGCTTCCCTTCTCTGGCTCAGGATTGACCTTAACCGAACCGTTTATGTTCAGTGTTTGTAGAGCTGAGATGTTCTCTGTGATCTTTTCACAGAGCTTCTCTGATTCAGAAATTATTAATCTGTTAAAATAGTAGATAGCAATCAGGAGCTGAGCTGAGCCTGTTACA
Organism: Loriculus beryllinus; assembly: GCA_039877255.1. Classification (NCBI taxonomy): domain Eukaryota; kingdom Metazoa; phylum Chordata; class Aves; order Psittaciformes; family Psittacidae; genus Loriculus; species Loriculus beryllinus. The sequence continues at coordinate 42,401 of JBCJKH010010892.1, read as the reverse complement.
ACATGAACAACCTAATTAACAAAGCAGCTAAACCAGGGGCCTGCTGGATAAGTAATTCTTGCAAGTTAAAGAATCCCTGCAGAAATGTTAGGAAGTATTTTAAAATGTGGTGCTTGGTCTGATATATTTAGTTATCCATCTGTGAGAGGAATTTGTGAATTTGAGGATTCTGCAAAGGACATGTACAAAAGGTAGAGTTTGCAGCAAGTTTTTGTGTTGACTGAATTCCTGGTCTCTCATATAACATGAATTCTTCCCACATTTTCAGAAACGGACTTCAACACCTTTGTGTTCCTTTCTTTTGAATAGAAAAAAATGCCTTTTAAGTTATTTGAGTGTTTTTAAATATTCAGGTTTTGCAATTATAAGTGAGGGCTGAATTTTTCAGTCTGGTTAGATATTTTGAATGTAATTTCCTTGTTGCTTGAGGAATATTTACTATTTACTGATTACTTGTTTTTGTGTTGATTTATAAGTAGCTTAACAACACAAACAAGTGGTAGCTTTTTATGTTCTTTGATTGGGTACATATACATTTTATAATTAGACTTCCACTTAAAATCTCACTTTTAGAGAGTCAAATTAATTTTCTAGTATTCTAGCAAATATTTGTAACTTTTTCCCTGTTACAGAAGTCAGTAGCTAAATTGCTCCAGATGTTACTGGTTCACAAAAGACCTGATGAGAATTGTCTTCAGTTCTTATCTAAGTGATGCTGGCTTCTCTCTCCCTATGTTACTTTTTAGCTGAAGTCTGTTGGATGCAGTGTAGGCATATTCTTTATTTTGAGCAATGATTGTGCAAAATACTCTATTCTTTCTATTCATGAACTAAATAATAATAATAATAATAATAATAATAATAATAATAATGAGCTGCTTATCTTCTGCTATCAGGAGTAAAAGGATTGGATGGGTAAAGATTCTCAATGCTTTCTGAACATTGTTCTTGGAGTAGCGCATTACATATCCTCTTACACTTGAGTGAAAAAATAAATACATTGTCTTAACTCATCTAGGTAAGAAAAAAAGCCTTCAAATAGTAGTACAGTTCTCTTGCTTTCATCTAGCATCCTTTTAATTTTTTTTAAATACCATACAATGAAAAAAATCAGAGAATGACTTAAAAGCACTTGGTGTGAATAACTTCATGCAGATCTGAAAAACAGCTGAAAGTTAAAACTCAATCGACACTGAATGTGGTACATACACAAACTATTGAACTCAAGTTGAATTCTCATGTGAGTATTAAATTACAGTGAAGCCCTGAATTGGCCATTTAGGAAGGAAACAATACGTATAATAGTGTATTTGATACCAAGAATTCACTACATACAAGCGTGCAAGCATTTGAACTTCATGAAGGGAAAGGAAACAGAAAAGATGAAGGCAGTTGAAAAGGCAAAGAGGGCACCTAAGAAAACAGATAAAGAATGCACCACATAATGTATAACGTCATCTGATTCATCTAGGTATATTATTCTTCATCTTGAAACTTGTCTGCAAAATACAAAAAAGCAGTTGGTCCAGAACATTACTTTAATCTGAAGTATTGATTTGATGGAAGATCATTTCAACACTCTCAATTGTCCTGATTAAAAAGGTTAGGTAGCTTCAAGGTTTTGCCCTTGCCTATTGCTGTAATTGGCATTAAGAACATAACATAAGACTGTTCATTCCAGCTTGGATCTTCAAACATGTAAACAAAAAACATGAAATAAATCTGGATAAACCATTCTCCTAGAAGGTGCTATGTAAATCTTTTTACTCTCTCTCCTAAATCATTTCTTGAGGTTAGTTTCACTTAACTATGCTAACTTTCTTAGGGAGTACAATGGCTGTCAAAATGTTTTCCTAAGACTACAGTTTAATGATACAAAGCATTTGGCAGCAATACTCCACCTATAATTGTTCTTGACTCCTCAGTCCCCAGTAGTGATATCTAATACCTCTCAGTTTGAGGATTTGATCTGGTTTTAAAAGACTGCAAAAATGCAGGGGAAGGTAGAGAGGCAAAAACAAATGGCCAGATGTGGGAGGGTGGGAAAAGAAACACTTGGGAATTACTGAAACTGATTTCTTCAGTGAAGAAAAAGTTTGTACAATCATGCATTTGTAATAATACAAGAATTTCATACTTGGGGCATGTATGAACATCCTACAATTTTGGAGTTTGGGGTTTTCTTAATAATGAAGATCACAGATCCAATTCACGCTACCAGGAAAGATTATCAGTTGTGGGAATGGGCTTTTAAGTTTATTGTTCATCAAACATCTCCTCTATAGGAGTATTGCTCTCCTTAGGCATGACACTTTATTTCTGTGTTCATAGAGGTTAGCATTTTTTTTTCCGGCTGTGTAAGATGTTAATGATTGTTTTGGAGATGGTCTTGTGTCCCCACTGCCTGTGGTTTGACTGCTGTAGTGAAGTAGGGACAAAGTTTCTTTGGAGGGGACATGGACCTCACTGTTAACAAGATTGGAAAGTACAGATAATTTTCATAATGTGTTCATCATGGCAACACCTTACTGATGCACACAGTGTGGAATTCAGCTATGCTGTTTGCCTGGAGAATTTTTCTGTGGAGTCCTGAAAAAATCAACACAAGTAAGTGTGCTCTTACACACTTAATTCAGGTGTTTTAAAGCAGGTTTTATAAGCATTTATAAGCAGGTTTTCTTTGCCATTGTCCTTACAGTCCATTACTGCTTATGTATCCTGTAGGATAATTTTTTTGTGTATTTTGATATGGTATTGTAATTGAACAACAGAGTTAGAGGGAACACTGACAGAGTGCTGTACTGTCAGAGACAGGAAGAGAGGAAGATATTTGCTGGTCTGGAGACTAAATACCTCAATTTCAGATTTTACCTGGACAATAGTTGTACAATTCCTGTTATTGCTCTGGCTAATCTGTTAATCTGAGCAGGTCTTTAAGAACATAGGCTGAGTTCCTATTTTTTCTTCTCACAGAAAATTTCTCCAATGCTCTGAAACCACTTAGGTTCTCAAAGTTCACCAAAAAAGCTGAACTTTCAAAGGTAGAATAAGTGAGACAGAACTATAGCAGCAAGCAGGGAAGAGGAAATGTATTTCATGGTACAAGACAAGGAAATTGTAGGAACAAACAGTCCATAAAATGTCTTGTATTAAATGGTAGAATGGATGGATGGAAAAAAATCAATAAAATGCTTGAAGCATAAGAGATGTCTGTACAATTCAATAAAAGCTTTTATACTAGCAATTGATTTAGAAGTCCAAGGCAGAAACACTGGCACAAAATATTGGCTTCTAAGCGAAGCACTTACTTTAACAGTAAGAAAGAAAAGTCTAGGAGAAAATTCTGGCCCTGTCCAGCCCATGAAAACCTCAGCCTTTGTCACGTACGACAGCATCAATAGCTGTGCAGCCCTCCTTGAATTCCTTCTCATCATCAAGAGTTAAAGACCAGCAGAATGGCAGAAAATCAAACATTTAAAAGTATAGTTCATGCTTTGTATTCATACATTAATGGCTGGTTCACGAGAGTTCATTACATGGCTACTGCAAAGAGCAGAATGAAGTAGTAAAAAATCATGTGTTTTGAGCCGTCTGCAATGCAGGTGGAATTCTGGTGTTATTTTTCATCCAGTTTGTCACCTAAGTGAGGTGCAGTGACTTGAATACTCTCGGGTGTATTCATGCTGCCTGAGAGGAAGATCTCACAGTGTTCAAAGCACCTTTTTTTCTAATAAAACAGATCTGTGTGAGAGTTGAGCTTGATTGTAATTAGGCCTCAATTAGGATTTTGATACTCATTTAGTACTAGTGCATTCCACCTAGAAGTTTGGAAATAGTAGTTGGAAATAGTAGTTTAATGGGTAGGCATACAGAGACACAGTTTCTGTTTTTCTGTTACTTTCAAGTCCTTTCAGGAACTATAAAGCTACTTGTGTAGGAAGTCAGTTATTTTATTTCTGCTTAACTCAGATGCAGAGTTGAGTGGCAGGGGCAGTTTCTCTATAGAAGAGCTGATGAGGAGGGCAAAACACAGTCTCTGAAGACTGGATGATTGTAGGTCTTCCAGAATACATTTTTAAAGAATAAATGAAAGATAAGATGAAGATTTGTTTGAGAAAGGACTAAGCTCTGTGATCTGCAGTCTTGCAGAAAAAAAGTCCAATCAAGCAAAATGCTTCAAGTCTTTTCCACCCTTACCCTGTGGGAGCATAAAAGCATGAGGATTCAGATGCAAAATGAATTCTATTGCAACAAGTGCAATAGAAAAGCAGTAGGTTGCAGGTGCAAAAGGAATGGTACTTTAAGAAGTACAAAGAAAAGTTACTACTAAACCTTCCTCTAGTCCAGGTGAAGTTTAGAATTCAATATAAAGTAACACTTCCTGTGAAAGTACTATGGGAAATATAATATGCTGCTTTTCTTGGCTGATAGAGCAGAAAAGAAACTTAGAGGGCTTACCCTTGTTTTTTCTTAAAGGCTAAATTAGGAGAAGAAAGGGATAAATGTTGAATATACTGCCTGAGATAGCTTGTAACCTGTGAATACAGCTCAATGTATAGAACAATATGCCTTTTTTTACTTATCTCACACGAAAAGCTTAATATTTGCTCTCTTATTTCCTTGAGAAGGGTAAGCTTTAAAAGTTTCTGAATGAAATCATGTATTGGGTGTCTGTATCCTGTGGTCACCAGCTCTAAGCCGCTGCTCCTGTCGGGGATTGACTGCATTGTACTCATGCAGTCGGATTATAGCACCAGGTTGAGGATTGGTTTTCAGTGGGAGAAAGAAAAATGAACTATTCTAATGCACTGACACAGTGGAGGGCTGAGCCCAAGGAATAGGTACCTTCCTTAGAAGCTTTTTTCTTTCAGTGATTAAACTCCCTGGTTAAATGTTTGTGCCTCACTTCTAAAGAAAGCCACTAGCTTTAAATAGTTTTCTAATTTACTTCTTCCTTCCCCACTCTGCAACCAAGAAACTCCCATTTCCAACACACTATTTTGGAAAAGAAAATTGAGTGAAAAGATGTATTTCATGATTTTCTAACCAGCATAATGAATCTCTATAATAAAACCAAACGTATTCTGGAACATTTTGTAATGCTATATACCTGTTATCTGATGGTTTCTTCTAAGTTCATTGTGACAGTTGACATCAACAATGATTACTAAGCATACAATTGGTGGAAAATAAAATACTAGTTAAAAAAAAAACCACGTGATTTTGGCAGTCAGCACACTCACAATGCCCAGAACCACTGCAACTGCTGTGAGCTAGACCTTCCTTTAAAAGCAAGCATGCACAGAAGGGTGTCAGTCCTGTCATTTGTCCTCAAAGGTGACAGGCTCCAAAGTCACTCAAATGAGGACTTAAGAGATGTTCAATCAAATTAATCATCTGACTTAGAAGCTGGGATCAGATAATAATACTTAATGAGCACATTAATTAAACTGCAGGTGCTCGGCAAGTTTTCACATCGCCGCTGTGGGTTGTGCCTTGCTGTTGTTCTCTTGTTGTTTTCTTCCAATGTCTGGAATATTTATTTTTAAACATTACATGCTCTCTGAATGCAATTGGATAAATTGGTGCTGTTGCCCTGTTGCATTTGGTAAATCTTAAGGATGTACAACTTCCCCCACTTAAAACCAGAAGAGCCTCCAAGGTACATAACTTCACTGCAACAGATCCATGGGATTTAAAAAACTCCTGGAAATTTGCTGATTAATCACCAAATAGAAATTAGGCCTTAATGGTTATCTGTCACCATGAAATATTCTGAATGGTCAGCAAGGGATTATGCCCTTCTCTGAAATGACTGCCACTCAATTGGTAGTTTTAAAGAACCGTGTAGCTTCAATCTGATTGAGACATCAGTAGTTGCAAGGAGTAAATTAATGATCAAATCTGTTGTAAGTGGGAAAGCCAATTTCAGTCCTCTAAGGAATCTGTCATCTAGTGAAAGACAGAGGTATTTCTTTTTCCCTTTTATCGGAGAGCTGCATGCCAATAATGTGCCTATGCATGGACTTCAGTAGCACTTGAACTCGTCTGTAGTTAGAGATACAGATGCATCTACCATACTACAGCATTTCTAGGAATATTCAGCAGAAAAACATACCTATGAAGCACATTTGCTCCCCCCACCCATTCTTTTTGCTAACAGATTAACTAGGAAAAGGTAATACTGTTGTAATAATGTATAATGAGGTAATACTACCCTAACAGGACTTGGACACAGTAGACTCCCACTAGTGACTATCAGTATAGGCATTAATTTGGTATATGTCTGCTAAACAATTCAGCTGGTGCTGCTCTGCCTATTATGCAGAATGGGAAAGCATATGATGCAGAAGTCACATTTATACTTTACATAGGCACTACGAACAAAACCATGGCAATGTACAGGGGAAGTTGGGCATCTGAGCTGTTAAGAATCACAACAGCTACTGCAGGAAAAAATGCTAAGGCCAAATCTTATTCAGATAGTTTGTCTGTGTACTGTTGATCAATACTCCTTATTTTCAGCTTTAAGTTGATGTGTGATGTTCCTGAACATTAGTCTGCTGCTTTGCTTCAGTCAGTGATCACTGAAGTAAACCCTGAATGTAAGACACCAAAACACTGCGGTGGCAGGAATCAAGTACCTGGTTATCTGTTAGACCGAATAGAGAACTGCCACCCAACTTCAGAAGTTCTTTTAGACTTTCGTTTCCATCTGATAGAGATCAGCTGTTTTGTCTAGGGATTAAAAACTGATGATGCTTTTCTTGAGCAGAAACTGTCATTCTCCCAAGCTGTGAAAGATAATTTGCAGCACTCCAAAGTAAGAATTTGCTGTGAATATTTAATGCATGGCATAAACAATCCAATCTGCTCTTACCTGCCTGAAAAAGGGAAAAACGATGCAGCTGATGAGGTCATGGGCATGGCAAGAAAATAGTAGGCCTTTATTGAAAAAACATGCAGGTGATGCAGGCTGCTGCACACAGCAGAACAGCCAGAAGTGCTACAGCACAGCTCATGGGGTGGCTGGAGCCAGCCGGCTGATGGAAGTGGTGGCACGGAGCAGGAAGGCAGCCCTGGTGCGTGGACATGGGACTGATGCGTAGAAGGAGGCGAGATCCCAGGTTGAGGATAAGGGAGAAGAGGATGAAGGCACGGCACAGAATTAGCTGCCACAACCGTAGCAGCTGCTGAGTGCACCCATAATTGCTGCTGTGGTCAACAAGAACCAGTATGTATCATCAGCAAAGGTTCAGCACATGTTCAAATATGTGCTGCGGTCAACAGCTATGGAAGACAAGCAGCACAGGAAGAATGGCATAATTTGGAATTAATTCTTAACAAACACACACATACACACACACACACACACACACACACACACAAAAAAAAAAAAAAAAAAAAACAAAACCCACAAACCTGTAACAATTATTGTAGCAAAACTGTTTAGGATCATAATTTAACAATATTTGTTGTAAAGTAAAAACAGCGAGTGACAAGATTAACAGCACTGTATTATTTCAATTTCACTGACAAAGACTTGTTCTTTTATAGGTCCTTTCTAAATCAAAACCAAAGAAATCTAAGCTTTTGAAATGTGTTCATTCAAAGCTTCTCAAAGATTTTCCATGTCTGTAAATGTATTTTATTCTATTTCTCTTCAAAGCCATTTTCATGAATTAACAACAAACACTTAAGGGATCTTAAATTTCTTAGACATTGCAATTTTATAATAAGACAAATATGTATTCAGAAAAACTGGACCCACTGTAACAGTTTATTTCTTCATATTTCTATTTTTACTATATTTTAAATTCCTATAAATTCAGGTATTTTCACAATGGAGTTTTATAAAAGTGTATCTGCTGGAAACCACTGTGTACTTTCTCAAAAATATATCTTATACTGCAAGAGATCTTTCCTGGCTTTCTACCAGTTTTTAACAGACTACTTCATGGTAGGAAACTTCCTATCTGGAACTATTTTGCATTTGATTAAACCTCTGTAAACTCAAGTAACTTTTCCTGGACAACTGTCTCTTACATAGGTGTAGGAGTTCTGGCCTGCCTAAATTATTCTGCTGACAGCAACATAACAGCCTCTTCAAATTCTATGCAAGTTGTGGGTTTATTATACAATCATAAAGTGGCAAGATATATTATATTGAAGATCGTGTTTCAAAGTAATTTATTTCATCCGGTTTTGGTTAAAGTGAGCCCTTGCATTGAAGTCAGCTGTGTCACTAATTGAGACATTCAGTAGCAGTGCATATACAGGTAAGAGTCTTCAGATTTTCACTGACTGCAATATTACATACACAGACTTGACAGACACTTTCATTATGCATCTTACAACAAAGACTTAACAGGTTATTATACAGAATTAACAGGTTATTAAAGCCGTGTATTAACGGCGATATCAGTCATAGAATTTTAGCATAACAATACATTTATTCCACAGTGGAAGTCTGAATATGAAAATGCTAGTTGTTCTTACAATAGTTTCAGCAAAAAGACACACAACCCAGGTCCTGATAAACATTCTTGCCTATAAATTATATCATTAGAAGAGTTTTAATACAATAGGCAACAATTATTTTCAATGTCCCTTAAAACTTGTACCAAAAAAATATACATTTTCCATAAAATCAAAAAATAAAATATCTGAAAATGTTCTGTGATAAATCTAGAGAAACAGGAGGAATCCAGTCTTAAAATTCTGCTCTCACATAAGCAATTTGAGACCAGTGCAACATATTTGTACAGCTGATAGAAGAATTTGTCTCAGTCTGATTAAAATGCAGATGTTATGAAAAATATGCAAACTCTTATTTCAGGAGTTTAACTTTGTCCTTTAAAACTTTAAACTCGGGATTGTTATTCACTTTCTTATTAAATGTGACTAGAATATCCTCTTCTGATTTGTGATGTTCGCCAGCTATGGCATAATACTGAGCTATAACCTGCATAAAGACAGAGAAATGGTTCCAAGTTAGTAAAGATGATTCCACTTTCAGCAGTAATACATTCATGTTACTCTATTGAAAGTATGAGAGAATCTATGATGTTATTTTTCCTTTGCAGAAATAGTGCTGAATTTCTCCTGTAGTCCAGTAAGCAATAAGGCACATGCCCCTCAGTTGATATTCTGCCAATTGTTAAATAATGTCAAACTTTTTTTTACTTATACGAGGCAGGAGTTTATGAACTTAAAACATTATGGAAAGAAATTCACAAGACCAAAGAAGATTAAAAAAGCCATGTTGCACAGTACCTTTTTTCTTAGTTTCTTAATTGAAATTTCATTGTCTGGAGCCTGTTTCAGCACAGCTTTGATGGTTCCCTTCCAGTTGAATTTACCTACAAAATGATTAGGTGCACAACATCATTAATAAAATTAGGTATTTATAAGTCTTCTCTCATATGAACCAGCCTTCAATCACCTAATTTTGTAATGAGCTCATCTACCACAACAGCTGGTATCTTACTGACCCTACAGCAGCAGGGTACCTAAGCGTAAAGTCATGTGGGCTCTTTCTGAAGATTCTAATAGGACAGACATGAAGGACCAACACACTACTTCAAAGACTGGGGTCAGGGCTATTTTTACTTCTGCTCTTTCGATAGTAAGCAGCAATTTTTACATAACACAGGGACAGTTGGGAAGATCCCATCTCTTTGCCCTTAGAGCACAGGTAGTCAGTCCCACATGGTACCCACTTGAGAGGTCAGTGTTTACAAATAAACGATCTGTATGTTCAAGTACAGACAATTCCCCAGTAGTAACTGTTGGAGGACAGGCATAAGTAGGTTTGTCCAAGTATCAACTAAGGTCCAGCATGGCTAAAATCCAATTTATGATTCACTGAGCAAAAATGGGGGATATAAGAGCTACAAAGAGCTACAAGAGAGCTGTTACCCTTTTTCATGTTGGCTAATGTGCTTTTGCAGAATAGCTTTGTAACTATCTAAAGTACCCCTTTAAGAATATGTTACCTTTTCCCACATTCTCTTCGTCGCCATTGTTGTTTTCTATTTCCACGTCTTCTGAAATGTTTTCAGTTTTCATTCTTTTCGTTGTGACAGGAGGTTCCTCTAGAGACAGAATTGGATAAACATACACAAAAATGTACAGAAGTAGAAACAAAGTTCTGATGTGACTTAAAAGTTTCTGTTCTTGCAACATGAGTTTATATTTGTAAGAGGTTCAGACTTTATAAAGTACTGTGCAACCATAGTGTTACAAAATAATCTGATGTGTGTATGTAACTTACTACTTACAAAAATCTACTTAGATAAATTAGTGAGCTTTAAGGCATAGAGAAAAAGTATCGTGAAAAGAAGCAAGAATATAAAGCGCAGGATGGATACCTTCTGCATGTTTATGTTTGCGTTTCTTTACATTTGTTTCCTTTTCTACTTCACTCTGATGGCCATTTCCATTTATTTCAAATTCATTCTCCGAGCTCTCCTTTTCTTTTTTGGACTTTTTACTCTTTTTTACTTCTGTCTGGTTTTCTAATTTCAAGTCCTTTTTCTCCTTCTTTTTGTTCTTTTGTCTCTCTTCTTTTCTTTCTCTCTTATTCTTTTTCCTCTCAGTTTTATCATCCGTAATTCCATTTTCTTCTGCCATTGCTTGCTCCCCAGTTTCTGCAGAATGCACCTCTTCCTTCTGCTGTGATTTGGCTTGTTCTTTTTCACTTGAAATCTTTTGTTGAAAGACAGATTATTACAATTTTTACATGCTTTTTTGACATTGCAACATTACTACATAAAGAACATTTTTTCTATTCATGAATAAATGTTCTAGAGTCAATTAAATTGCTTGCAAGCGGTAACACCAGTTACCTGAGAAACAGCACTAAATGGGGTGGCTGATTTTTCTTTTCACCTTAAATGCTAATTACCTTAACATCACAGAAGAAATATTAACTTACAACATGTATAATTTCTATTTGAAATAATTGTCTATGTATTTGGGGCTTTTCAAATGCAGACAAAAACATGGTCTATTACAGCAATATACAGAACTTATTCCCAAATACATGGTCCTTGAGTAATAATCTTAGCTTTGCCATCCAGTTCCGTGACTTGGGTTTTGGCTGGGACAATGAACTGCAAGATGTCAGCAAAGGCACTGCTGGTTGTTTTAATTGTACTTTTCTCACCTTAACACATTTGGGTTTCTTTTAATGTTCCTGGGCTTATACTAATTTTTCTTGTAGAATTAATATGTCCAAGTTTTTAATCACAACCTATTTAGTACACACAACTACTTCAGCAACAGTATGTTCTACAAATTAGCAAGGAAATTAGTCTAGGAATATAACATTATAACATAAGCCATCATAATAATAGGAAACAGTATTTATGTTAACATCTAGAAAAGGAGCCTGAAATGTTTTCCTTCCAGCATTTTTGACTGCAGTCCTGTTGTACCTCTAACTTACGTTTCTGGTTGCTTCAGAGAAAATATCCCACACCTGGTCTTGCAAAGTGATGTCAGTAATTCTCAAACTGTTCTTCATCCAATTCTGTGCCGGAAAAAAACCCAACAATAACCAAAAAGGTGCATCTCTGATAAGTTTACTTTTTGAATCTCTTAAACCTCATAATGCCTGTGTACTATTACAAGGATATACCAATATAAGAGCCTCTCAATTGCCTCACTAATAGTAATCCGGAAGAGCTAAATATATAGAAAAGATAATCTTCAAGCTTTTGAACACAGCTGGTTGTGTTAATATCCTGCCAAACTTTCTGACTCTTTCCATGAGCTAAAACATTAGGATCTGGTCTTACTTATTTGTGTACTGGACAGATGGCCATGCTTCTAAATGGATAGCTTAGTTTATTACAGAGAAGTAAAACTTAAGCAAGTATCTCAATGCAAACAACTGAAAGTTTTTAGGGCTATTGCAGGAATTCCTGCTGAAAGCAAAAACAAAGCAGTAAATTTCTACAATGAACTGCAAAAAGTTTTAATCTTCCACTGCAGATCTTACCAAAAAGAAAGAGGCTTCTTGACAGCATCACTTTCCCTACTTAGAACACTGATTTTGTAGAAAAGCATTCTAACCTTCAGCTTGCTAGCAGCAATTTCACTGCAGCTCTAATAAGTTCTATCCGAGTGCTTTGGAAGTAATCATCATCTTCTCTCAGCCTCACAATCTGAGGCACAGAACAGAAAGGAAAATAAATAAATAAATACATAAGGCCAGCTTGTCAGTAATTCTTTACTGATACCACATGAAACATTTGGAACTTGCTTTGGCTGTGATGCAAAGTTTAGTGCAGCTTGCAGTGTGGGGGATTCTGTTAGAATCTGAGCCACAAGAAAACTCTCAGTATCTTGCCTTTACCAGGAAAAAATCCAAAAGCATAGAAATAAGAATCCTTTAGGAGTATGTCTAAGAACTTGGACACTCATTAAAAATTGCAAATATATAAAAAAAAGAAATTGCAAATATATAAAAAAAGGAAAGGTATCAAAAAAAGGAACAAGCCTATGTATGGAGATTAAGCTTGAATGGCAAGTCTCTGGCTTGCTACCGAATTAAAATGACACAGATTCTTTTGGAGCAAGGAGGTGTATTTTACAAACACTGCCTTATTTGAAACTCCACTGTTACACCACCTATTTACCAATGCCCAAACAAGCAATTTGTCCCACCTTTATTAAAAGAGAGTGGCTCTCACTACAGCAAATCTCTGTTAAAACATACCTGAAACTTTACTTTTTTTCTCGGAATATTATCAAAGACACGCATTTGCTCCAGAATGTTCCGCACTTTAGGGCTTATGTTTGGCTTCTTTATTACTTCATGAATTTTCTGAATGAAGAAAACCAGAACTAAATCAGCAAAGAAACATAAAGATCAAGTGATACATGCAAAGTATGTGTCCTGGTTTCAGCTGTATCAGTTAATTTTCTTCCTAGTAGCTGGTGCAGTGCTGTGCTTTGGTTTTAGTTTGAGAATAATGCTGATAACACACCAGTAGCTGTTGTTAAGTATTGCCTACCCTGATCAAGAACTTTTCACTCTCTCATACTCTGCCAGTGAGGAGGGGCACAAGAAGCCAGGAGGGAGTAGAGACAGGACACCTGACCCAAACTAGCCAAAGGGGTATTCCATACCACAGCACGTCTCAGCACAGGAGAAGGTGAGGTGGCAGTTACTTGAACAGCGCTGCTGCTTGTAAGGAAAAAAGGCTCTGCCTCCCATTATTTAAAAATACTGGACACTGGAAAGCCTGCCTGTACTTCTGAAAATCTGTTTTCTAAAAGGTTTTGTGGATGCCTTAAGACTACCATGAAAGGACACTCTGTAATCATCCCTCACCTTTCTGTGTAGAAGAGACTTACTATTGAGGAAGGCTAACAGTTTGCATAAGCAGCAGCATTCACATCATACTGCCTCTGAACACTGTACTTAAAACAATGTTCTGTCTCAACAATGGCACTGATCTGTTGACTTCAATGGTATTATTCATATGCCTTATCAAAATAGTAACAAAAAGATTCAAAATAAACAAAAGGTGCATTTCTTACCAGGATAAGCAACAGACCTACTAAGGAATTGCCAAAGAAAGCTGTGGATACCGGGAAAACAGATCTTCGGTTTGACCAAATATAGCCTCTGCTGCAGCCTCTACTGCATCTTTAACAATTATGAACTACAGCTATTTATCATATCTATATATAGTACAAACCTTACCTGAATCCACTCTTGTTGTTTAGCATCTCCTTTGTTAGTTTTGGCTTCAAAATCTTTTCCACCGTATTTCTGGTCTTCACTTACACACTTCACATGTTCTTTATAATCATCACCCCTGAACAAAGATTTTTAACTGTAATTCACTGGAGTCCTTTAAACTACACAAGACTTACAAAACCAACAAATTGAAGTAAAAGATGACAGCACCTACCATTTAAATCCTAATACTGCCAATGAATGAGTAAAGTATACACTTGTAAGACTGCTGACATTTCTGCCATGCTACAGCTTTCAGTGAAAATTTCTGACTTACAAAGCCAGAGGAATCTTCAGTATAGTGCTGCTTTTCTTAATGACTCTCTAACTTAGGCACATTTGTATATGTAACACATACATGGCTATTAATACATTTATCTGTGTTTTACTACTCACTGACACAGTTTAACAATAGAAAAGCAGGGGAAAATGTCTGCAAAAAACCTAATTCCTAAATATAGATATACTAATGTGGTATTGTAGTTACTGACCAATGTGTAAATATCCCCCAAAAGCAATGAGTAACATAGAACTTCATCTTTGTCAGGAAAGTATTGAAAAATATAGTAATTATTTGAGGACATTGTTTTCTTATGCAAATTCATATATTTATATTTAGAAAGCCAGGCGCTGCTTCCTTCTGAGTTCTGAGAAGGAACAACCCAATTCAGAATTTTCCGTGTTACTGCCAATGTCACTCTCTCTGCAATAACTGAATAGTAGCAGTTGTGGATGATCACAAGCTGAAGGCACTGCCACTTGAAACTGTAAAATACTGCACCTCTGTTTACTGCATGGTTTAGTTGTCCTGGTGGTTCAAACTTGGGTGACTAAGCTTGAAGTTATATAAAAACGTACATCATTTTTAAACACAAATACACATTATTCACAAATTGCCGAATTTTAATATGCTGTAGGAAAGTCTTATATTGGTGACAAGCACTGCTGAGCGAGCAAGGCTACGTACCATCCTCTACCTACCAGAAATCCTTGCCACAATCCATGCAAGACAGGCACTGACAGTTCCTGCAGATGTTCACATGTTTTTCAACCTGTGCTTTCTTCACAGACTCTCCACACGCATTGCATGTGAAAACAACCATGCTGGCAAGTAGTCAGCACCTTCTATGAACTGGGTACAATCTGGTTCCTCCCACACAAGCAGAGCCCTAGAAATACAAGTTTACAGCTTGAAAGATGCACTTGAACGACTGAAAATGAATGCAGCTGTGTATCCACCCTCAGAAAACCTAAGCAGTTTCATTTTGCATGTGCAGAAGTTCAGGAGAAGCTAATTTTGCCTGGTACCTGTGCACAAGGGAAACCAGTAACCCTGAAACTGATACCTGGATAGACTCTATGGCTTGTTAAAGTTGTAAAGTAGGTATGCTTTTATTCAGCGCTGAGGCACATGGGGGATAGCTCCTCCAAAGGCATGCGCACCTCAGCGCCATTTCCCCTTTACATTTATCCTCTAAAGTTATACATATGCATAAAATTGCACAATACACCTATTCATGTTCTATCCCCGCTCCGTATTATGAGCTAAGAAGTCCTTTGCGCCTGCGCAGTGCCTCCTAGGGGTCTTGAGCAAGGGTCTCAAGATGAAGTAAACGAGTCTTCCTCGAGCCTGAACTTTTCACCTCTAGTCCTTATGCATGATTCCTGGAGGCTTGGCCACTGTCCAAAGCGCAGAGCCAATTTCAGCCGGCCAAGGCGTCCGAAAGACAGGAATCACGTCACGGTCCCTACTTCTTAACAATAGTTATGTCCTCGTATCTTGTTCTAGTATACACGGCAAGTACTACAGGCATGAACGAACAGTAACATTGTTAAGCAATCAGTAACATTGTTAAAGAAGCGGCTTGACCTAACCCACCCTAATGGTTACCATCGGTTAACCCTTCGCATCAAAACCAGTCCCCTCCTATCCCCCTTACCGGTGAGTTTCTCAAGTTCACGGTTCCCCCCCGCTCCCCGGTGCGACCACCCCGCCCTTCCGTCCCGCTCCCTGCAGCCCACCCGTCTCCACCGGGCGCGGGAGAGCGGCACCGCTACGTGGGAGCCGCCTGATGGGGGCCCAGCCACATGGGGCAGCAAGGCAGGCTCCTTGGCAACAACACGCCGCGGCCATGCCCTCACCCCGCTCCCGGCACACATCACTGCCCGCTCCACACCTACCAACGGTCCCCACGACCGCACGTGTAGCCACCGCCCTGCGCCTGCGCGGACCCCACCCCGCGGCGGAAGCGGAAGGAGCGGCAGCGGAAGCGGCGGGAGGTGCGGCTGAAGCTGCCGCCGGGCGGCCGCGCGGGGATGGAGGTGTCAGACGGCCGCAGCCGGTAAGCGCTGGGCTGAGCGGGGCCGGCTCCTTCCGTCCGCGCCCCTCCTGGGCCGCGTTCCCCTCCCCGCGGGATGCGTGGTGGCTGTGTCCGTGTCGTCCCGCCGCGGGGGGTAGCGCTCGGCCCGCCCTCAGCCCCGTCCTCCTCGGACTCCGTCAGCCTGTGGTGTCCCTTGCCTGGCCGCGGTGCCGGCTTGTCGGTTGGGCCCGGGCAGAGTCCGCCCTTCCCTCGGTGCTCGGTCTTGTCCTCTGAAGCAGACGCTCTCGCTGTGCCTTTCTCCGTGCCGGGCCTTGAGCGCGTCCTTGAGCCAGGCACGGCAGCTTCAGCGTAAATAAATAGCGGGTGTGCTGCTGAGGCTCACGGCGGCCGCCTTGTCTGCTGTGAGAGTCGGAATTCAGGGGTTGTTAAAGTGCTGCAAGATCTTGTGAAAGCTGTTATTTGGGAAACAGACGTGGTTTCTTTATTTTAAAGCGTGGTGATGTTTTGTATGTAAAAATAAAGATATGGCAAGAATAGTAAGAACTAGAGTGTAAGAGCCCACTTTAGTGCGGTAGGAGGAAGTGAATCACGGAATAACACAGTAGATGTGGAGCCCTTAGCAACTCTGAGAATTGGAAACGGGGGGCAACCACTTTCTTGTTATGTTTAACCTAACGTGCTTTTTCTGCTTCATTGTTTAGTTAAAAGACTGTTATGAGTTCTAATTGTTCTAACGGAATGTGCCTTTCATATTTATAAGTGTGCAGGGGAAGAGTTTAATCTTTCCCTTTTTTAAAAAAAGGATTGAATGGAAACGTGTTTTGTGGGAATGTTACTTGGCTTCCCTTCAGCCTATTCAGAGAGGTGACTTTTAAAAGAGACTTCACATTGTATTAAAAATAACAAAAAGTTGCCATGCTGACTTGTGTAATGAATGCGATTCATGTGGGAAATGTGCTTTCCTACAACAACAACAAATTGGGAATAAATAATGCTACTACAGTGCTCTTCGTTTTAGTTTAGAGGGTGCGGATGCCGGTTTTCTTTTGCAAATGCTATTGGTTTTGTAGGTATGATATGGTTTTGGCTTAGAATCTAATTCTTGTGAGAAGTTGTCTAAATTGGGGGTTTTTATTGTTATGGAGTTCAGTTTATTGGCAATTCCTTTCGCATGATTTGGCAGAAGGTGTTTGTTGTAAGAAATTCTTAATTAAAATCAGTATTTCATACCTGTATGTCTGCGTATCTACTGGTGAGCATACTTGCGTCCCATCTTTAATCAGAAAAATGCCATTAGAGCTCACAGTGCGGGTGTAAACTGAAGTCTTTTTCCTTGGGGACCTAAACAAATTGTAAAAATGTTCTTGATTTTCTGAGGTGGTTTTTTTGCAATTTAATATTTAAGATTCATCTTAGCATTTTATTTCATTGTAGGTAATTTAAGTGATTTTCTAGCATGGACACTGTTGCTAGCCATAGTTGTCATCTTCTCCAGCAGCTACATGAACAGCGCATTCAGGGTCTTCTCTGTGACTGCATGCTGGTGGTGAAAGGTGTCTGCTTCAAAGCACACAAAAATGTATTAGCTGCTTTCAGTCAATATTTCAGGTATGTGTTAGAAAATGCTTAATTTTAAAAAGTGAACTTAAATGCTGTTGGTTGAAATTTTCTCTGAGAAGGATATTGTTTTTGTGATAGTTGCGGACTGAGTAACTGTTGGAGTATAAGGGAAAAGATAAACATTTTTTTGTCCAGAGATACATCTGTATTAAATCTAATTAAAAGCTGTGGCCATCATAATTTATTTTCTAGGCATACATAGCTAACTGCTGCACTGGTTTAGTTTGGCATTTTCCTGATCCTTACTGAACAGAGCCAGATAAGGGATATAACTGATGAAACCATTCACGTTCTCTGTTTATAGATAACGTGAATTGTTTCATCAATTATCTATTCAAAGTAGAATTTGACTATACAGGTTATTATTGAATTTCTGTTTAGAACAGATTCTCAGGGACAACGTGTGTGTTTTGAAGGTGGGCCATGAAGCCGTATCACTCATTTCTTTCCGCTCTGTATAGCCCTTATTGATCCTCCAAATTGTGAGGAATGCTGGATCTCCAAACTTAGTGGTTTATGTTAGCTATGAGTAACCTATTAGATCTGGCAGCTTTTAGACATTGTTACTTGAAATGTCTCTTAAGCTTGACTACCAATTCTTACATAAGAAAATTATTTCTATGTTATGACCAGGGAAAAAAGGTTGGTTTTCGTTTTTCTCTTCTAGTGTTGTAATCCTGATGATGTGAAATTATGCTTAAAGACTGAATTTTGAAAGTAGTTAAAAAGAACTAAACCCGCAACTATTATGAAAATTCAATAGGATATAAGTGACTAATTAATTTAAAGTCTCTACCCAAATCATGATCCCAGTTCATTATAGTCCTGGTTTTAATTTAGCTAACGTGGGCTGGATTTATGGAAGAATTTGAATGTGGGCATTGGCCTCAGAGTAGCCTCTGCATTTCCAAAGTTTAAACCTAATTTAAGCCTCTGAATTGAAGCCTCTTATTTTCTTAAGATTCAAAGCTCACTGATATTGTGCTCATCTTTAAATAAATCATAATTTGAGAGTAATCATCAGGTTCAGGGCATTTCCTAGTGTAGGAAAATAACTCCATAAGAGTGACCTGACCCGATATATATCATTATTTACTGTGAGAGTGTCAGGTGGGAGACTGGGGGTTTTAATGGAAGGGTTTGAAGTTCCTGAGGCACAGTATGAACCCACTTAATCTAGGACTTGTTATGCATGTGAAGAACTGCAGCTCTTATGCTAAGAATGCTTTACATGAAATAGTGAAAAGTCTTGTGAATTCAGACACTACATTCAATGGCAATTCTGTGGGTATTCGTTGGAAGGCTGTTACAGGTTAATGTACCTGTACTCTTTATTATTCTTTTACTTGGTTCTCATCCAGTACAGGTTAAAAAAAAGTGTTCTTTGCATGAGAGAGAGCAGACTGAAAATAATGACATTCTCTTACTTACTATTCTCTCATCTTCTTATGGAGAAAGAGCTAGTAATAAGAAATTTAACAAGATTTACTGATAAAGTTTGATGGACAAGCTCAGTTACCAGAAGAAAATAATTAAGCTAACTTTGAGGTCTGTTTTCTGCTTTTTACTAGAAAGTTTTTCCATGTGCCTTTTCATTTGCTATGATGGAAGAGGCAACACCATTCTAAGTCAACCAGCCTTTGCACATAGTCCATAAATACACCGCTGCACCTAGTACGTAAAGAACATTGGATAGGAAACCACTTGTATAAGGTCTTATTTCAAGACATTAAAAAATGGAAAATTCAAGTTACATAAAGGATAACTTGCATTGATATATACTAGTACACTTGTGTAGGACTAATATGTAAGTCATTGAACAGATTTGGGCTGTTCATCTGCAAAAAAACAACAATGTAGATAAGACCATATAGAGTAAATTGTTGTTTCATGCCAGGCAGTCTGAGGTATATGTGTGTTTTTTTATAAAAGTGTTTGTGAGTTATTTGTGTTTGTGATTGACTGTTTGCATTATTTTATCAGGACCCTTTTCCAGAATTCTTCAGGCCAGAAGAATGATGTCTTTCACTTGGACATTAAAAATGTAGGTGGCATAGGACAGATCCTGGACTTCATGTACACCTCTCACCTGGACCTTAGCCAGGACAATGTGCAAGCTATGTTGGATATTGCACAGTGTCTCCAAGTGCAGAATGTGCTGAACATTTGCCACACCTTTTTAAAATCATCTACAGCTGTAGAGCAGACAGCCAGCATGCCTTGTAATAGTGTATTTTCACTGCAGAATACTTTGACTGCAGATACTAGCTGTGCCAGTGACAGTTATGGAACAAACCTATTGCATGAATGCTCTTCTGACACACAAGCTAATAAAGTCTTGACTGACCACCGTTCACAAGCATCACAGTCTGTTAATCTTCACACACCCTCAGGTGATGGACAGAAACAACCACACGACTCCTTAGATGGCAGCTGCACAGAGCTTCCATTTAAACAACCAAATTACTATTATAAACTACGCAACTTTTACAGTAAACAGTTCTATAAGCAAAATGCTTCTTCTAATCATGAGAGAGTAGCAGAACAACCCTTTTCTTACAGCCCATCTACAGAAATAAACACAGTAGAGAATAGTTCTTGTACTGTCAACCACTCTGAGTGTATTCTGGAGACCTCAGATCATTTACCATCAAACTTTCTGGCTCAGTCCTTGAATGAAGCTGTTCCAGAGCAAGATGCAGAAAGCACACTTGTGCAGCCCAGCAAACAGATGCAATTGAAAAAGGCAATACACCTCAAAAAGTTAAATTTTTTAAGGTCTCAGAAATCTGCAGAGCAGCCGCCTGAGCCTACAAGAGATGATAGTAGAGTGACAGGAGTAATTGAATCTGTAAATGAAAGTGCCATGGACATGACGAGTATAAGAGTTACTGGTGAAAAAGAAGCTGAAGATTTGGTAAGTTCTGAGAATTTTGACCAAACTGTTGAAGCTGAAAGATCTCAAGTTCCTTTGGAACAAGAAGGACAGTCACAGACTCTTCAGTCGCAAAGGCAGTATACTTGTGAATTATGTGGGAAAGCTTTCAAACACCCAAGCAATTTGGAGCTCCATAAAAGGTCTCATACAGGTACAGTTATCAATAACTTGGTCTCAAGATCAAATATTTCAGTTAAAGAGGATGTCTTGCAGTATCTGTTGATTCAGAGATACTGATGAAGGGTTTACTTTCAAAATGGGGGGAGCTTTTAAAAAATGATTAATCATCCAGGAATAAAGTCTGAAACAGTTCTCCTTCATATTTGTTTTTAGTGTTCTTTTTCGAAGTACTTTGTGTGATATTTCAACAAAAACTTTGTTTTTGTCTTGCATTTAGAAGAGACGTTTCTAGTCAGTTTGTCAGATGGCCCAGAAGTTTGAGTCAGATAACAATAAGTGTAAGTGGATAGGAGATAATACAAGAAGTGCTCTAGATGACCTTGGTTCTCTCTGGTCATAAATTTCCTGTAAGATACAAGTGATTAGGGTTTAATGGTCATTTCTTTTTAACCTGTAGAAATATGCTCTGTAATAATTTTATACTTTTTTCTTACTATGAATAACTTTCATTGTGTTTACCCAGGGCGTAATGTTCTTACGGCTAAGTAGGCTGCAGAGTGAATGGGAATTTTGAATTAATTTACTTTGTCTTAAAAACTCACAGTAGTATTATTTTGAAATCTAGCATAGATTTATTTCTTAGGATCTTTTTATTTTAGTGAAAAGACTTAGTTTTACATGGAAGTAATTAATTTGTTCAGTTTAACCAGCATGTTGCATTATATTTCTACAACTTTAGATACGCTTTTTAAATGTTTAAGAATTACTTTAGCTTGTGACACTGTTGATTCCAAGTGCTTGAGATAGCTGATTAATCTTTTGGATGTTTTTTGCCTTTCTTTTTCTGACAAAGTTTAAGAGCATAAGTTTAACAAATAATGAGCACATAAAAAATGGGTGGAAAGTTGGTGCAGGAATATGACTAGATAGGCCTGTTTGCTTGCCTGTTATTTTGGGGTCATGTTAGTTATTTTTTTTTTCAATATCCAACTAGTGCAAAAAGAGTATTTGGAAAATTGCAATGGATAGTAAGTAGGATGTTAATACAGGAAGGATCTGTAGCTGAAGGTATATGGCATGTCTGTATCATTAGTATTATGTATACTGGTAGTTAAGTAATGTAAGTGTATGCTAAAAGACATTTCCATTCATTTGCCCCTTGAGAAAGCATAGCAAATTGCTGGCTAATCAATTTGATTTAAAACATTAATTTTCTAGAACTAAGCAAGAGTTTTAGCAAGTATTTAAGTATTACAGTGCTTACTGAAATCCTCCGAATCTGGCTTTGCTGGAGAGGTAAAGGAAGCAAGTTACTAGAATCAGCCTTTCACAGTTGTAACCCAGTTTTCACCCTAGAAATGACAAGTCTTTCAGCACAACTGCTGTGGTGGCCTGCTTGTCAAGAAAAAGCACATGTGAAATTCTCTGAACACTAGGAACCACTAAAGAATTTACAGCCTAGCATGGTTACATTGGTGAGTTTTTTATGTGAAGGACAGGCATATTGTGTTCAACACAAGACATCGTACTGGGTTATCTAGCTGTTCTAATTGTATTGCTAGTAGATAGTCAAAGGAATTTCTAGACAGAGCTTATTGCATTCACTTTAAGATGTATTTTTGACTTGACTGAATGTTACAATTTGGTTTTTGTTAGATTGACCTGTATGAAAAAAAGGAAGCAAGCATCTCTCTTACACAGTCCTTACCTGCCCAGGAACATCCAGGGTTTTGTGGAGTTTCAGTTGGTTTGGGGTTTTTTTGCCTGTGGGTTTTTTTCCCCTCTCTCTGTTTGTTTGGGTTTGGGTTTTTTTGTTTGTTTGTTTATTTGGTGTTTTTTTTTAAAAAAAAGTTTCAGGATACATCCTCTCAAAAAAAAAAAAAAAAAAAAAAATCCAAACCCCAACCCTGTGGAAAAAACTTTTTTATTCTGAGCTTTGCTTGAGCAAGTTGGCAGCATTTCATGCCTTAGAGAGTTCTGCGCCTCACCATTGTGAACTCTTCAGGAACGCTGCTTCTGCCTTCATGCCTTTCTCCTCTGGAGCTGACACACCTGCTTTGATCCTATGACTGTGTACTTCGTCTCTTCATGTGGAGTGTTGAGCAAGAAGGATGTAACAGAAGATAGAAGACACAAACAGTCCAAGGGTTCAAAAGTCAGGTCCCCTGGACGTTTCTTTAAGCATTGTCTTAATTGTAGTTCAGTTACTACTTTTTCCCAAATTTTCTCTGTTGCTGTTGGTCCAGCCATGGTCTTTGAGAGGATTAGTTGGTTTATAATTTAATGCTGGTCATACAATCATAAAATAATTTGGATTAAAATAGATCTCTGGAGGTCATTCTCTGCTCAAGCTGGGTCAAATTAGATTGGGTTGTTTTGCTCATGACCTTGTGTTGTGTAGTCAAATTTTGGATATCTCTAGGAACAGAGAGATTGCACAACCTCTGCAGCAACCAGTTCCAGTGTTTGACCACCATCAGGGGTAAAAAGTTCTTTTCCTATACCTAATTGCAGTTTCTGACCATCTAACTTGTGTCTGTTGCCCCTTGTCATGTACCTTCAAGATCAACCTGGTTACGTGTGTCTTCCCATTGCATGTGGAGAGCAGTAAGATTTCCTGTCGGCCTTCTCTTCTTAAGGCTCCAGATACGGTCTCACCAGTGATGGGGGGAGAATAATGACCTTCAGCTCACTAGCTGCACTCTGACGAATATGCCGTAGGAAGCACATAGCCACACTTTGCCTGAGGGATGCTACACCACTAGGAGTAATTTAGTGTTTCTGCTAGAATTCATTCTTGGAATAGCCTACTTGATGTGTCCGATGGTTTGGCATTTTATACAGGTGCAGAATTGAAGTTACATACAGCCTACACACTAGTTTTGAGAAATCAGAGCCTCCCATTCCTTTTCTCCTTTAGTTATTGCAGAGTGGGTTTCTGTTCAGATACCAGTCTTTGTGTCAACAGGAACTTGGGTGTGGGGTTTTTTTTGGTGTAGGTAATTTCTGCAGAAATTGCTACTTGTGTGTTTTATCCTCCATTTCAAATCGCCTTAATGCCTTAACACTTGTCAGAAGCCTTCCCAGTTGCCATAAATCTTGCTCCCTGATGATTTCATTTATGTTTGCATTGTCGGTACCAGAATTTTTGCAAATTTAGAGCCCTAATGAAATCAGGCCTCAGTGCTCTTTATAGTTGAGTTACTGGTTTCTTAGGTTTTTTTCTTTTAATTGAATAAAAGCTTTCTCAAAACTTGCTGTAAGATTTCCATTCTTCATCAAGTAGAAAAGGTAGATGCAGCCTCAGGTTGTCAGACTAACTGCAGGATTGCTATCTGTGAAGCCATGTAACTGTTTATGTTCACTTTGTGCTTTAAAATCTGAGAGTTGCATTTAATCCTTGATCCTGAAATATGCTGAAAAAAACATGACCTGTGTTTGGCAGCAGGGAAGGAAAACACCTGGATATTGTATGTATTCCTCATAACACTTCCAAGGATGAAGGAAGAAAATTGATGTGCAGACTACTTTCTGGAAGAGTTGGCTGCAAATGCCAGGAGGTGTTCTGTAGAATCAGGAAAACTATAATTTAAAGAGTAGACAGATTTTTGATTCAGCACCAAGGTAAAACACAGTGTAAGATCTCTTTCTTTTTCTTTCTGGGAATACCTGCACTCAAAATCACAAGGGTTTACACTAATTTTGCTTCCCTGTACCTGTGTACCAGATTTTATCTCTCATTTTAACATGGTTAGACTCATGGAAAACATCTTTAGAAGTGTCTGTTATTGAGTTCAGTGGTATGTGAGCAGTTACTGTTTTAAAAATTCTAGAAGATGCATAGAGATTTTTATCAAAATGTGTAAAAACCTGGGAACCAAGAACTAACAGAGAAAAAAAACCCTTTATGAAACACTGAAGAGGAGAAAAAGTGATTGAAGAAAGATACTTGTCTTAAACTGACAGCTGACAGAGAGCTGAAGTATTGTGTAGTCACATTCTGGATTGAGAATAGAGTTATTTTCAAAAGCTGAAGTGGGCAGTGCTAATTTTTTACTAAAGCTTCTTGAGTGGTTTTGGAGATTCAAGACTACTGGTATAAATTCAGAATTATGGAGCAAAATACTTGGGTTAATTATTAGATACTCTTATATAGGATGAGAATTTGGAGGCAAATATATACTTGCTGGGAGGAATGGCTACATGCTATCAGAGATGTATGGTACACATTGAACAGAGGAAATGGAATCCTTCCAAATTAGCATTTTTGCGTTTCTCTTTCTTTCTAAGAGTGAGCCTTTGTGTAGACAAATGGGAAAACTGGTGCACTTCCCATAGCTTTTGTTGTTACGGGACCTCGTCACCTATTCTGTTGTCCCAGGAGGTTGGGTACCCCTTTCATTTGGGGGAAAAAATAAAAAGAATGGAAAACATTTTTATTCATATCAAAACTCCTCTACCTACTTGTTTTGAAAGATAAATTCTGTTTCTGAGCAAATCTGCCTCACAAGCTTAATGGTAAATACTCTCCCTTTCACTTCTTCCCTTGAATTTCCCTTAATATACTGTACTTCCCCTTGAATTTCCCCTTAAATATATGGTAAGTGTTCCTTGGGGGATATTTTACTCTTACATTACGTTGTAAAAGGAAGCCAATTTAAAACATTTCTGTTCTATTGCAACTATTAGAAGTTCTATGTTCTGTTTCTTCTCCTTTTAGGTGAGAAACCTTTTGAATGTAACATTTGTGGGAAACACTTCTCACAGGTGGGAATATTTTATATTATGGTATTTACACTTGAAAATAAAATGCATCTGTGTGTTGATTCTCAAACACTTGGGTTTATGCTTAGAGATAAGTTATTTTTATTTCTTCAAAGACGGACTTCACTTTAGGGATAAAATATTAAAGTGTCTTATTTGAAAATAACATGTTAAATGTTTTAGGTTTTTTTGTTACATTTTGTACCTTTGATTCTGTCTGCTCTCAGTACGTTATGTATTTTACCTTCAAATGAATACTTAACTATAAAGAGCCACAACTATTATTTAAAATGCAGAGAGCAGTCTTAGACTGTTCTTTTGCCTTATGCTTAGAGATATGTTTTTAATAGCATTTTTGCAGTGTCTGAAAAAAATGCAGGTTAGAATTTTACGTAATGTTGTGTTCACAAGAGTTTCATCTTCTTAAATGGCATGAGTTATTAAGCAGATTATTTTTTTTGAGTCAGATAAATGTAAATCCATATAAATCCATATAATTTGGCTGTTTCTGTGAAGAACAGCAGCCTGTCTAAAGTGACAAAATTCAGCTAGGATTTAAAAAAAAGTCTTACGAAATTCCCTACTTACACACAGGGCCCAAACTTTGTTGGTCTTAATTTGCCCTCCAATGCTTGCTTCCTGTTCTGGGTACAGCAGTGGTTTTGTATTTCTACAGATTTGATGCCTAGTTGTCTTATGTTTCCAAGATGTCTATTTCTTTTCTATTTTCTTGGTTGGAATATGTGTACCTAAGTACAGGAGACAATAGAGAGATGCATATTTTTATAATGAGATTAAATATTACTTACCATTGAATAACTTTGGTCTTTCTTGATGGTCCTGGTTTAGGAATTAGAATTATGTGGTCTTTGTCTACCCACACACCAGTGTTTGCACGTCTCTTGCTCCAGTTTCGTACTCCACCAGTGGAATAACTTTGACCCATGATCTGGTGCAGTTGCATCCTCCACTCTGTTACTGAATATGAACGTAACACTGTGTCCAGTGAACAGTACTGTTTCACCAGGCTTATGAAGCCATTTTGAGCAAAACTGGATCTGCTTATTTGGCAAAGAAAGTGTGTTTTCATTCATTTTGACGGCTGACCTTCTAGTTATTAAAAGAAAAAAGTGGGTATTTCTGAATTACATTAAAAGTGAATTCTATTCCACTTTTGACAAATGGAGTGGTGGTCTGTACCATTTCCATGAGGAAAGAGGGAATAAAAAAAGCTGCACACACTCAGAGTGTATGGCAGGCATGGCAGACTCCTCATGCAACATGCATTGCTCCTATTCAATTAAAAACAAACCCCAGTAAAACTGGGAATTTCTACCTTTTAATTAAACACTCTTAAACAGTTTCCCTCTCCTTCCCATTATCTCACTTGCCCAAAGATATAGGTAGATACATACTGATGGACAGTACCTACAGGTCCAGAATAAGAGCTAAAGCATTCAGCTTATGTGCTGCAGTTCTTTCTGGTCATAAAAAGGAACTTGAATGCTTCTAAAGTACATGCTTTTGAATCACGCAAATAAGATGCAAGGATAATTACTGTCTATTTTTTGTTTAAAAAACCATCTTTGATCTTGTGCTTGATCTGAGCTTGCAGGCAAAGAAATAGTAATACTTTTCTTATTTGAGCCTTCGTGTTCTGTGCTTTTGAGACAGTGCAGTTGTGCCTGATGGTATGCGTGTTCCTGCTGAATGTAACTGATGTTCTGTGAGTTAAAATGTGAAACAGAAAATGAAAAAAGTAGGGAAAATTGACATAGGAACTCATAGCCTGGAACAAATAATCATAAAGGTCTTTGACTTTTGGACAAAACAGTTCCTTTTGTATTTCCAAGCCAGCATCTTGCATTACAGCTGCAGAGCCATTGCTCTGTGGTGCCTCTCTGGTTGGTGATCCAGGATATCATGGGCAACTACATGCATTAGTTCCTTCAGTTTAAAAGCATGCCAGTTACAAATGGACCAAGCCTAGCATTTCTCTCTAGTCTCCAAATTGTGAGCAGTGGTACACTGCAAGTATTAGTAAAAGGATTTTTCCAAGCACTTGTTAATGTCCTTATTATGAGGAAGTGACAATCTTGTAAGAAAGAAATGGATCTACTTGCTACTCTGAAAAATGTTTTTATTCTGGCTAAAAATCCCTGTTGAGAACTATTTAAGAATAATCGTTGCACTTCAAATTCACCCTCTGTCTTTATCCAGAATAACTTTCAAATGCCTGTGATATGGTTTGTTTTGTGACGTGGATAAAGGTAAAGGTTCTGTCTTTCTTACGTTTCTCTCAAATGCAGTTCTGTCTAAAATCACTTGTCTTTGCAAAGCACAAATTGTTCTCTGGTTAGTGTTTTCCTTCCTCAGAAACAGGTGCCTAATGACTCTCTTTAACTGGGGTTCAGTATTACAAAGTTTGGCCTGAGAGAGCAATGGTTCAGTCATACCGTTGTCTGAAAAACATTACAAGGGTTAAGGAAAGTTCTCTCAGGGTTCAAACGGTGATGCCTTTAGTACTGTTCTCTGTGTCTGTGTCTGCAGTGCCCTAGTTCTGGTATATTATAAACTCTGATTACAGTAATTGTTACAGGACTGAGAGAGGAAAGATACATAATAAAAATTAGTTATTAGTAATCCCATTTGTTTATTTCAGTACTTCCTGTTCTGTTTTCTTTTGGTGTGAGTAAATATTTGTAGGTGTGGAGCCCTTGGCTTGGAGTATTTTGTGGATTGAAAAATGTTCACACTGTTCTTTTCTTTTTAACCTCCCAGTAGGTGAATTCAGAGGTCCTAATGTAACAACATTTTTATTTGTATGGCAGGGAAAGTAAGACTAACATGAACATATTAGTAGGAAGTTTTCTTTTCACTGCAATCTACGTAGTGTAATTTTCATTTACAATTGGATCTGGTTTCAACTGTAGGGATTTCTTTTTCCTTAGCATTTGATTCCAGACTTTTTTTGTTATTTTCTGTTCTCGTCAGTGTATAATTGCATCCATAAGCAATTTGATCTTGAAATGTATGGTAGTCTTTCTTCACTAGATAAGAATGCTTGAGTTCATACGTGCTTTGTATTGTCACTGCCTTAGAATTAGAAATAAAAAGGCAGTCCCATAGTTTCCATCATTGTCTTTTTGTCTGTATACAACAGGCTAGCTGAATTTAAATGTTCAAATTACTGTCTCTTCAGGCAGGTAATCTCCAGACACATTTACGTCGACATTCTGGTGAGAAGCCGTACATTTGTGAAATCTGTGGGAAAAGGTGAGTAGAACTGTGCATCTTAGTAAAGTTAACATGGTAAAGCTAGGGGCCAAGAGCTAAGGTAGCACACTGCACAATTTTGTTTAAAAGACATTGACTTTAAAGGAGCACTTAAGGGATTAAAATACGTAAGTGTCTCAAAGTGTCTTGTTGCAAGTCTCAATAATAAGTAAACGTCACCACGCCTGTGGTCTTTACTTAATTTCTTGTATATTGGTGTCTTTAGTTAAGGGTATATTGTTGTGTGTATTTTGAACAGTGTGAGTGACAGTAAATCGTGGGTTTGTACCTTTCTGTTACTTGGTCATAGAATTTTTGTTACATTTCATGGAAATTATGAAGTATGGGAAACTTGATAACTTTAAGCAAAGCATTAAATTTTCTGTCTTTGGCTTACAGGGAATAGAAAATATACTAATGTAGGACTAGCATTAAATGCAGAATAAAATAGTAAAATTAATAGTGAAAAGGGGTTTTTGGTTGGTTGTTTTTTTTCCCTACCATAAATTTAATTGGACATTACCAGATTAAATTTTTTTTCCTAAATGCATCCTTTTATCTGTGGATCTTAGTCTTTGTTCATAACATCAGGCATTCATTATAGTTGTTTTCCATAGGATAATCAGTATAGGAGAATAAGGGTCTTGCAAAGACTGTAATTTGGTTTCCATATTCTGTTACAGATTTGCTGCTTCTGGTGATGTTCAGCGTCATATTATTATTCATTCTGGAGAAAAGCCTCATCTATGTGATATCTGTGGCAGAGGTATGTAAGAACCAAGTCTTCTGCCTCTGAGGAGTCTTGATTGAAATGCGAGGAGTCATTTTAATCTTCAGTTTCTGTTGTATTTTTGTAGGATTCAGTAACTTCAGTAATTTAAAGGAGCACAAAAAGACTCACACAGCAGATAAAGTGTTCACCTGTGATGAATGTGGGAAGTCATTCAACATGCAACGAAAATTAGTAAAGCACAGAATTAGGCATACTGGAGAGAGACCATACAGCTGTTCAGCATGTGGTAAGATTTAATGTGCATGGCTTGGTTGTGTCTGCTTTTTAAATAAATAAAAGTTCCTATGTCAGCAGAATAGCAATTAACCAAAATGGTTTTAAATTGAAATACCATGTTGTGAAAGCTTGTCAGAAAATCTGTCTTGAATGCTTCATAGTCTTTCATTTGGTGTATTAAACTCCTTTAGCTGTTGTAAATAAATTGAAAAGTGAATTTCAGTTGAAGAATAAAGAAAGGAAATAAGAGGAATCAACATTTTACGTGTACTTGCTGCTGCAAAAATGATTTCTTTTCAGTATAGTCCTTTCTGATAGAAATTCAGGTTTGGCATCACTGGGTTTTGGTGCTGGTTTTTTTTCCTTCTTTTCTTCACCCAGTTGATTTAACTGTATTCAACCATAGAGTTTGATAATCACAACCTGTTGCTTCAACATCTGGAATAAAATCAAAACTTGACCAGTGCTTTATACCAAAGAAAACCCATGTTCAAAACTTGCTAGATACGTCATACTTCCAGGTGGTTTGAAAATGGCTCTTTGATCAGTGACTCATCTTTGTATAACAGTTCTCAGAAGTTGCATTGTCTGTCCTTGCCTCATAACCTTACTGAACATCCTACTTGCTTTTCTGCCCGTAAGCTATTTTGGTATAATTTCACTTATGTTCTGAGGAATCTGCTTTGGCACAGGGTAGCTCCTTCAGATAATGTCCAGTTGCAATATGTTTTATTTCTAATGTCTTGAGGCAAAACAAAAGCTAATATTACCGGAAAGTCTTGCAGAAGGAGGAAATAGAGACATGCAGGATATAAAAGTATAAACAACCAGCTGTGTTGCTGACATTAAAATAGACTTATTTTTATCTTGTTTTGCAGTGCTCTTATTTTTCATTTTAGCCAGGTCATCTTGCACTGAGAAGGCAAAAATTGTGCAAAAAGGTTCTGATCAAGCATTAAGAATTTTGCATTCACGTTATGCTGAAAACCCACATGCATAACCCACAGTAATTTGTAATCGTACTGTTACTGTTTAATGGCTTTTCTGAAGAGAAATCCTGGGAGTAGAAGAAAAAGTATGATTCCGAAAATTGAGATTGCCGTTTTACTGAGCTTTCAGATAATACAATTTCATTTTAGTTGGTATCTGTTCACACAAAGTAACCTTTAGCCTAGGTAAAATGAGATAAAACCACAAATAGGAACCAGCTTATTTCCACTGTCCTAAAGAATGTGAGGTAGCAGTTCTGGAAATTAATGCTCTGTGGTTTTGCTTGTTCTACCCTTTGCCTTGTTTCAGCCTCAGTTTTCTTTGCAGTTTGGTAATTGAGCTTGTTTGAGCCTGTGGTTCTGAAAATAGGCAAGCAGTTGAATATTTTATTGTATTCCAGTATTTACAGCAATAAAAAATTACAGATTTGACCCATTCTCTGGCTAGAATATAAAAGAAATGGACTGCTGCATTACATCAGCTCAGAGTTAAAAAAGCTAACTTTGTCAGCACTTTAAGAATAGTTCCTTAGTAATGAACAAACCATTACTTTCTGTGATTCAATTCTTGCTGGAAGGATATATTTAGAAGCTTATCAAGGGTACTGATTTTCCAGACAGACAAATTAAATTGCTTATTTTTATTTTTTCCTCCACAAAGATTGACACAAACTGAGGGCATTCACAGCTTTTAGATACTAATGGATTTTCACATCTCTGGAGACTTAAACTAAAGCACTGGTAAACACAAGTTAGAAAATCAGATCAAGAAAAAGAAACAAGTTATTATAAAAATAGAACTTGTTTGAACCAGCTCTATATAGACAAAGTGCCATGATTGGGACGTGCCATCAAGTGATATCTTCTCTAATTAAAACATGTTTATGCACTGGTACTAAGAACAAAATCTTAATCTGTCACTTCTGTCTTGTAGGAAAATGTTTTGCAGGCTCTGGTGACCTGCGTAGACACGTGAGGACTCACACAGGAGAAAAACCTTATACCTGTGAAACCTGTAACAAGTGCTTCACCCGCTCTGCTGTTCTGCGGCGGCATAAGAAAATGCATTGTAAAGCCACTGACGAGGGTCCAAACGCACTGGATGAGTTTACTCAAGGGATTGAAACGTCTGACCTTGACAAGTCTCAGAGTTCTGACTCTTTTGGCCAAGAAATGTCTGTTACCTTGTTACCAGTGTCTGTTAAATTTCCCATTCGTCCAGCTGAATTTGATAGTTCTGCGGATTCTTACTGTAAGCTGCGATCAATGATGCAACACCATGACTCGGCAAACCAGCAGAAACTGAATGTGGATTCTGCTAAACTCCCAAAGGCTCAGCCCCAGCAAACTCCACCACCACCCTACAGTTACGCAGATGTAGATGTATCTTCTGCAGAAGAGCCCTTACAATCTGGTAATATTCCCATGATTCGTTCCTCTGTGGTTAGCTTGGACAGTCATTGTAATGACCCACTAGGCAGTCGAACACCGTCTGCTGTGTATAAGAATAATGAAGGACCATTCTTCTCTAGCATGACCCTCTGGGGTTTAGCTATGAAAACTTTGCAGAATGAAAGCGAGCTGGAACAATGAGGGCTCAGGTGACTGCATCAAAACTTCTTAGAGGCATTTCATGCTAAAATGGTTGCGATCGCACTGCAGCAGTGAGAGGCCAGAGCTAGATTTTAAGCCAACTGGCTTGGATATTGGTAGAAATCATACACATGCCCAAAACCCAGCATTGGCTGCCTTTACACTGCTTCTCAGCACAGCTTGGGGGACCTTTGTTCTGTGACTGCACTGTGTAGCTCATCTGTTGCCATGATTTACTAAAATTAACTATTTGATAAATTTACCATTTGACTTAGTATTTTTCACCTGATAATGGAGAAAAGGATAGCCCAATGCCTGATTTCATGAAATGGGTGCAATTGCAAGCATGGTCATCAGAGTTGTGTAAGGGTGTAGATATGAAAAGAGGAAAGTACTTAACGCATCCCTAGTGAACCTGAGTTTCGGTTGTAGCTTTCTGACAGGTAGGATCATTGGTTTACATGACTTGAGTATTGTGATATTAAATGTAAATGTTAAATACCTGACAATATTTGTGATAGTGCAAAGTAACTGTATATCTAGAAAACTTTATTTTTTTACAATAAAAGCTTTTTTTTTAGTATTTTATAAACTATTTTGCACAGCAGATTATTTGTACAAGGATCATCTGACCAAGATCAGGAAATGCAAATAAAGGGAAGTTGTTTTACATTGTATCTTAACTGCTCGATGTGTTTCATCTTTTTAGGGAAGATTTTCAGTAACATAATTCCATCCATTCCAGGTATCTTTACAATGCTAATGGGGATACCACTGCAAGAAGAGCTGCACTCATAAGTTCAGTCAATACACCAGTATATTTTATTTCAATGAACTGGTGTAAAGCAATGGCTAATTAATGGAATGAATAGATTGCTACATGGTAAGAAAGGCCTACAGGCCTTTTTCTGCTTTGGTGCTTTGAATGGTTGCCTTTTATTTTAGTATAGATCTGTTGCTGCATTTCAAACTGCTTGCTACAGTGACTTGGGTTTTACTGGCGTAACTTTTTTGCATCCATCAACAAGTTTTAATGTGTTCTCAAGCCTTATGCTAAATCATTCCTTACTGTAGTTTCTGACACGAAAATATCGTTGTACTAACCTTTCTTCTGAACTTCATTCACAGACTGGAAGGTCTGAAGTACATACTGCTTACTTCCTGTAAGGAGTATGTAGGCTGAGAAGTAGATTTCAGTGCTTTACATCAGCTAACAAGATCTGATATCACCACTGTTTAATAACACTGCAGTTCCTCTGCTGAAAAATCAGGTTTGTGTAAATCTAATAGCTGGAACTGTCCATTAATTAACATGTGATGTCTCATTTTCCTGGTATTAGAAAACATATTGGTACTTCTGTCTAACTAAAGTACAAGCATTCAAATCTGTTATGATTGTCTCTTGGTAGAACAGACCGTGGTGACTTACAGTCCACTGCTTGCATTCTGTGCAAGTTCAGAGCCTGGAAAATACAGTTTTTTCATAGTTGTAGAGTGCTCATCACTTCTTTCCCCCTCCCTGGAATTCAAGACTAGCTGTTCTGTTTCTTAACTGTGTTAACACTGTGCATTGCAATTTGTGGCTTCCCTTCCTTTATTTGGCCCCTTACCTCCCTGTTTTTAACTGCTTTCACCCTGAGTTGAAATGACAAAAACAGTGTGGCTGGCCGGAGCATAGCACCCCTTAAAACAAAAAGGGCAGAACATTACACTGCGTACATAAGTCTGGAAAGATACAGATTTCTCTCAGTCATCATTTAAAGTTATGAACAACTTTTACACTACATTAACAGACCAGTTAAAAGCCTCAGATGCACTGGAGAGCAAACGGTGATTTTTTTTCCACCTTTCTTTTCATGTAGTGCACATATATTGGGAAACTCCAAAACATCTGTATTTTTCCAGCCAGTGAAGGCAAAGAAGCTTTTGCAGTGCCTAATTTTAAAAACAGCATGTAGGCCAGCAGAACACAGCCCCACTTAGGCTTAAGCAGGGAACACTTTGTATATTTGAATCTCTGGCTCTTCCCTCATTCATTTTCTTTTACATTATTTATTGGTGAACGCTGCAGACCTTCGTGGAAATTATCCACATGATACTCAACAAGCCATGTATTATGGTTCTGACCCTGACCGTGTGTGCTCATGCTCTCCTTTGCTCTGCTTTCCTTGCACTAGTGCCTAAGGCAGAATGTGGGTATCTGCCAGTCACTAGCTCTGCAGATTTCCTCTTGTCAGAAACTGGTTTTACATTTACTTATCCCAATAGAAAACAGAAATTTGATGCTGTTCCCACAAGGATTCTGTTGCTTGGAAAGGACAAATCTGCAGTTTGTGAACCTCCTAACTTTGGAGTTGCCTCTGGTTCTGCAATGGTTTTGCTTTCTCTGTTGTGTTTCGGTGGAGGCAGTACAGGATAGGTTTAAAACAGACCATGTTGCAAGCTTTGTGCTTGTCTGTTAACAAGAATACTGGAGGTCTGTACACTTTGCTTTGGAGAAATGTGTTACTGCTGAAGACTGTCTTAAGGTGAAAATGGCATCTTGAGATGCCTGTAAGCATATGGATTAGGTTGCTCAGTATCAAGAGCTTTGTGCCAAGAAGACAGCCATGTTGCACTAAGGATAACTTCTCTTGCTTGGCAGTATTTCTGTCTGAGACTGTTTCACACCAAAACCATGAAGGTTCTCAAATGTGCTGCCAGATTGTGACTACTGTTTGCAGTTTTGGAGGGTTTGATAAAACACCATGTTGCAACGTGCCATCTTTGAGAAGGAAGCAGAGAAAACACGGGTAGGAGAAAGCAGTCCCATCTGAGTTTGTGCAGCTGGAACCAGACAAAGCAGGATTTGCAGCACTGGGCAGGAGCACTAAGAAACTCCTACTTCAGGCTGGCTTGAAGGAAAAGCTGAGCAAGAGAGAGAATTCAGAAGGTGGATAGATAGATGGAATCAGATGGGAGAGAATGAATTTTTATGTATGGAGCAAGATGTTTGGGATTAAGAAGCCCCATCGCCGCAGCCACTTTGCAGTGAGAATATCACTGCCTGGCTGCACGAAAATACTTTTCTGCCTTTGATTTTCCAAAATCAAATATAATATGTGAATTTAGCATGTCTGAGATCTTCTTAGTGAGACCTCTGTAGGAAATTTCCTTGAAAGGATCTTATTCTGCATCCTGATAATTTTTGTAGGTCCATAATGAAGAAGATGTTTGGGAATAGCAAATATGGTCCAATAGTCCTAATGCTGGCACAGCTGGAAAACAACAGTTACCCTGTGACTTTGAAGAATAGGTGGAAACCATGACAGGACTCTTGAACCAATAGTATTTCCAAGCCAAGCTATTGCTTGTGCATACCTATAGCCAGTGTGCTGAGTGAGGGCTATGAATAAACCATCAGTCTGTGGCTAGGAGCAGGCAGTGCTTAAGTGCCATTATAATCAGTGTAAATGGCATACTATTTAAAGAAAGTGTTTTGGGAAGAGGATGTTAACCAGCTTGGGATAGTAAAATCGATCAATAGCTGTTACTAGGCTAACTCCTGCAGTTCAGAGCTGCTATTGGTTCATCTTGCAAACTTGGATCACTTGTTTCCAGAAGATGCAGGTGACTGCTCAGGGCTTAGTTAGGGTTCAGTGCAGAGATACCTCTGTCACTTGACTCCTGCACAATACAAACCAGTTAAGAGCAGTGACTAAACTTTTGAAGGCATTACTGAAGGGTTTGGATAATTTAAGTTCATTAATCCTACTCAAAATATAACCTGCCATTTTTGTGCGGGTATGTTTTCTGTGTGTACATAAGAAAATGGCACATCGTACAATTTAGTTCAAATAACTCCCCCTAAAAAAACCCCCACAAACAAACCCAAACAACAAAATCCTCTGCTTAAGGCTTTCAATTTAGTTGAGTTGGAACTGAAAATAAAAAGCTGTATATAAGGGAAGATAACTTCATTAGGAAGGACTTGCCACTTTATTACCTGTTGCTGTTGAGCACGTACAATGTTTCTGTGGTTTGAGGCTTTATCTGCCTTCTCTGATTCTCTTTTTAAAACCAGCCGAATAGATGTTACACAGTTTCTTGAATTCAGAGATTGGGCTTCTGAGCAGAGCACTTGTTCTATGTTTCTATGGCTGCTTAAGCAAGCCCAAATAGGCTTAAACTCATGTTAATAATTTTATAGGTAAGTAATGGCTACACATGAAATCCTCCCAAAACATCCATGTGGCATATACAAGAGCAAGCCAAATTTAAGACAAAATCAGTGTGAAGCAAGTGGAACTGGCCCCATAGGCCATTTGCTTCTGGAATCCACTTTTTTTCTTTCCTTTCATTGTCTTCCCCACTGGGTAGCGCCATTCATACATGGACAGCTGCATTCAATTCTTGCTGCTCACTTCATGCCACTTACCCACCCCTCATAATCCAGACCAGAGGTTAACATATGCAAGCTCAGTGAGGAAAACTGTAGAGGTAAACGGAGTCCCACATCATCGTAATGTGCTTTAAAAGTCTCCAGGCTCCGTATTTTGGGTTGTGTGCTGTAATTTTGGATATTTCGCTTTCTTACTAAAGTGCCTGTTTGAGAAATAATACGTAAACATGACAAGAAACAAGAATGGTGCTGCTTGTACAGAAGACTTAATAGAAAGCAAGCAACCATGAGCTTTACAGGCAGATTTGAAGGAGGAAAATGTGATAGCTTGGAAAATGTGTTCCAATGAAAACTGAATGGCTTTAGATGCAGCTATATTGGCATTAGCATTCAGTATGCTAATGACTTCAAAGTGACCTGGGCTCCACTGTGCTGCAAATAGATTTCTTTGTATTGGTACACACAGCCTTGTGCTTTCTGGTCCATAGCCTTATTCATTAATCCTTACTGACATCTATTATTGAATTTGCCTTCTCTAAACAGTTGGTTTCCACCTCTGTTATTAAATCTCCATCCTAGCAAATAGATAAAAATCACCTTTAAAACACAGCCTAGTGAGGACACAAGCTAGTGGCTCGGACACTGTTTCTTCTAAAGACAGTAGCCCTACTGTTTCAATGTGTATTTATTTTTGTTGGTAGTTGATATTCACATGTGTGTTCAGATCTGACAACAGTTTTGTTCTCTTGGTGAGGGAATTTTTCCTGGAAGGTTACAAAAGCCCA
The DNA here is from genome assembly GCA_039877255.1 of Loriculus beryllinus. Lineage (NCBI taxonomy): Eukaryota > Metazoa > Chordata > Aves > Psittaciformes > Psittacidae > Loriculus > Loriculus beryllinus. Next base: position 4,849 of record JBCJKH010010892.1, on the reverse strand, counting down.
TTAATACAGCTGCACAATGCAGTGCTGAGGAGCGTGCATGCATGAACTACAAGTCTGCCAGCTTTTTGTGAAGCTCTGCAGGGGACAGTATACTGAAATAAAGCCTTTCAGGCCCTTTTAATGTAGTTCTGACCTTCCACTCTATATTAAACAGATGACTGGAACCAGAAAGATAGGTCATTGTGATTGCAGTTAATATTTGTAAGGACCAAAGCAGCTCTCAGCCTTTGAGGTAGAAGGGAATCATCTTAAGTGTGAAAATGTATCATCACAAGAATGGAGAGGATCAAAGGAAGGCCAGCTGGTGCTCGGACATCTTTTCATAACCTTTATTACAATGCTAGAATACACTAACCTCAATGGGAAGTCATTCAGTTGATGTATTTCAAATAGATAATCTGTATTCTGGAGAAACAAAGAAAGCTAAAAAAGCCCCTTCTCAAAAGGGGGTGGTCGACACAAATTTGCCTATGATTTAATCATATTGGTTTTCTAAAATCAGCTTAGCTTTTTCAATGCAAATAGATGAATGTATGACATGCTTATTTTAGAAGTGGCTGAAAATTTGTATATTTAAGTACAGAGAGTTCTGGCTGCTTTTACTGTGGTTTATTTCCACTTCAGAATAAAGGCCCTCTGCATTTTCACTGCCATGCACAAAAAGTAAGGCATGGTATTTCAGGGAAAAACTATACAAGGGAACCATAAGGATTAAATCATCCAGGAGACGTGTATATTTGGAGTCATGAAAAGGCCAGGGTTAAGACTGACTAGTTAGGACAAACACTGAAATTGAAGTCTGGGTTTCCAGGAAACATCATACCACTGTAAATATATATCACATCAGCAATATCAAAGCACACAGACAATGAAGGTTGCTGTTTGGTGGTAGACTGTTGAAGTATAAAGTCCTGTGTCCACAGCCTGAGGCCTACACTACTGGATCCGTGCTAAATGGATAGGCAAAAGCAGTGGGAGTGCAGGTAGAGACCAGAGGCAAGCACATCTGCCATGATATTTTTTAGATGGGGAACACCAGAGATCAGTAGAACATCAAACTCAAGTGTTAAATGGTTTAGTCATTATTTTTAGCTTTTGGATTTCTATCAATCACTTTCTGAATTTGTTTCATGGATCAAGAATGGGAAAAGTATTCCTTCTACTTGTTGAGCAGAGACTTCCAACCAACTTTATGGCGCTTCTGTCTGATGATTGACACCTATGTAAGGACTGCATTATTTATGATGTTAAGCCTTGGCAAGATATTCAACAGTCAGTCTCTTAATATTGCAAAACACCAAATGCACAAAAGAACGTTGTCTTTTCCTACCCAGAAAGAGATGGCAGACAGTCATCACATCAGCAGAGCAGCAACTACCACCTGCGGAATGGGTCTGAGGGGCACAGAAGTTCTGACAGCTTCAGGAGATGCAACAACTTTGTTTCAATTCAAAAGTCATTAAAATAATGCCTGAATTCTAAAGCTCAGAAGAAAAGGTATTTAATTTCTTTTTCTCCAAGTAATTTGCATGTCAAACCTCTCTCCCTCTCTCTCCTTGTTGGTGATGTCTCTCTCAGCAACTGTCTAGTCATGAATCACTCCTGTCATCTGAAGCATATTTTTAACACTTCTGGACGTGCTCTAAAAGCAAATGATGTTAAGCAAACGATTTGTGCTGTTTTTCCATGCACTCTCTTCATTTCCCAAAACCTTTCATAATCGTGATTTTACAAGCTGGGTCACAGGGCAATCAGGCACTGGAAAATACAACCTTTTGTATTTGTGAGAGTATCACAATGTTACATCAAGTTCTCATGTAATGCAGATCTTCTGTGGCAGAAGATGTGAAGTTGCCTGAAGCTTGAGAATTTTACTTCATTAAGATTCACATAGATGTTGCCTTTGGTTTCACTCATTGTAGTCTGCACCCTCTCAAACTCAAATCTCACTTTGAGTTTAGGAATTAAGCATACAAAAAGAAAATCACTGCCAAAGCTTGGTTCAGGTGCTGTTACAGTGAAGTAGATTCAGATGATGCCATGTTTGCCTTAGAGCAGCTGTTTTACAGCCTAAAATAGAAAACATAATCATGGAGCCTGATAAATTATTTGTCTTGTAATCATGAGTTTCAAATCTACCAGAAAAGGGACACTGACCAAAAAGGGTTGGATCTTAAAAGCTTTTCTGCTTTTCTTATCTCTTCATTTAGCACAAGAATGCCCACTGGGGCCTCAGGGCACCAAGGATCTTTACTAAGTGCCTAGGAGACCTTTTGAACAATCCAGTAACAAGCCAAATAGGAAGAAAAGTGTATTTTGTTCCTCTGCTGGGTAGTAAGTGACTCTTCTGGTAGTTTGAGTGTTTGTCAGGAGTATAAGTTGTTGAGCTCTGGATCCAAATGATTACATTAGCACATGGGGAAAACAGGAATCCTGATTGTGCCCAGCTGGGAATAACTTTTAAGGCTTATAAATACTTAGGACTGAGTTAGTTTTGATATTTCCAAAGCCTAGAAACCATAACCCTAAAGGATGCTTTTGAATGAAGTCCTAATGCTGGTGTTACACAAACACTATTTATAAGCCATGCACTTTGTATTTGCATCTGGAACACTGTTTTTTCTTTCCTCCTGCTTTCATGTCACACCCCTTTGTATTTTTTAAGTGCTTAGTGTGACAAAATGCTAAATAATAATCAAAGTCTAGGACATAAAATGTTATTGTGCAATGTATTTCTGATAAGAAGTCCTCTCATATGTGGACTACAATATGGATGAGCACCTCAAGTGCTCTGACTGTCCTGAATATATCATTTTGTCCTTGTTAGTAACCTGGCAGTAGTGGAATCATCAAAGAGTTACCACTTTGGAAAGCTTTGCTATAAACAAGGAAGCTTTGTCAACCACCATTAACATTACCACTATTCAGAAACTCCACTATGCCATTTGTGCTATTTGCTGTTCTCAAAAGTTCTTTCCTCTGAAGATGTGATTAGGTAAAACCTACCATTAAGAGGGCTTAGCCCTCGGTATTGCGAGAAAAACCTGACATACTGTAAGTGCCTAGAAATCAGAATACAAAAAGCATTTCAAAATACCTGTAGCTATGTTTAAGTAACATTCCTGATGCATTAGGATATACCCACGTGATTTCTGCCTGTGTGGTTTGTTTGGAGTAATAGGTTTCTTCATGTCTCCCTTATTCCTCCATGAATTTAAGCAATTTATTTTGTCCCATAAATCCACTGGGCCAAATTTCCCTCTGATGCATCCGCACTACTAAGTCGGGAGTAACTCAGCGGTGTAAACCCATTTGTCCACCAGGTGGCAGTGAAAGTCCGAGTTACGAAGGGGATGGCTCCCGTGGCTGAACTGCTCCACTGCAGCTCGCCAGAGCCTGCTCTGTCACCCCGAGTACCTTCTCACTGCATGTCCCAGGTAATCAGACTGTGGCTCTCTATCAACAGTGATAAACCTCACTCCTTTATGTTAGGAGCGATAACGTGTTACCTGGTTTGCTATCTACATCTTTAACAAACCGCAACGAAATCATTTCCTACCCTTAGGCGTTCCCTTCCAAAGAAAGCTGGAGACGGCATTGCCAGCAACAGCCAGAATATGTCTGTGATCCAGTCCTGTGGATATTGCAATACGTGATAGAAATATAATTAGTTTTATAAGGCGTTTCGCCATGAACACGTGCTTCTACCTTATGCCTTAATGCTTCACAACTGTTCCCTTTGCTGCAGGTTGTTGCACAGTGAGCCAGCTCCCTAGCATTCACACAGTGGGTCCCTTGGCAGCATTCCATTGGCTCTGGGGACCTCTTACTGTTTCCTGATACTGTTTTCTAAAGAAACACTTAATTACTCCTTATACTTAATGTGAAAGGATGCTCAGCACACTAAGTAGCCTTAACACTACTCTATTTTGAACTTACTGGTAACCACCTTTTGCCATTCATTGATTGTATGACGCCTACCTGCCAACTCACCTCCTAACCTAAGAAGTTATTCCCCACTAATTCTCCCTGAAGACCAAATGTCTTGACTTCTACTTCTGGCAAGGATCTGAAAGCATTATAGTGAAACTGAAAGGGCAGGGATCAGAGGAACTGCATAAACAGTAAGAAACTGTGTTCAGAATAACTAAGTGTTTGGAAATGGTAGGATTGACATTGCTTAGCTATACTGTCCCCAGCATGTGAGGACAATAGTTTGAAAAGCAATAAAAAAGAATCTGAAAGTATACATATTAGCAATAGATTCAGGTCAAACACTACTATTGGTTTTAAACCTACTTAAAGGTCTGGCAGCAGTAAAGGAAGTGTTACGAGTCAAATAGTGTGACTTTGTTAGTGCTTTAGCTTTACAACCCAACTACATTTCATCACTTTCCCATTTGTGCTGAGGGTTGTTATCACTACAACTGGTATTGCCATATCTCTCAAAAAGACACCCTCCTGTACCTACTGATATATAGGTACCCACAGACATGTAAAAATGTCTTTAAAAGTTGGCCTTCAGTTTCCAGCAGAACTGGACATTGGTGTTCTTTAGAGTTTGTGTATAAAATGCATATTGCGTTGGTTAGACTACTCAGGAACACATGAACCATATTTGCTACCCATTTGCAGTCAGCATTATTTATGCTTGACGTAAGTGTAATTTTCCCCAAATGTGAGGAAGAATTTTAATATGGATTAAATGTTATTCCCATGCAGTGGGGAGAAGCAGCCAGCCCCTGCTGGTGCTACTTCTAGAATGTTTTATAACATCCATAGCTGCACAGTAGGACTAGATTTGCAGCACAGATATGATAGTGCTTGAATGGCTGATGTCCTCCTTTAG
>JBCJKH010010891.1:0-16762 GCA_039877255.1 Loriculus beryllinus | reverse complement strand
GTCATGGTTAAACTTCATGAGGTTGGCATCAGCCCACCTCACAAGCGTGTCAAGGTCCCTCTGGATGGCATTCCTTCTCTCCAGCGTATCCACCGAACCACACAGCTTGGTGTCATCGGCAAACTTGGTCAGGCTGTCATCAGCCACCTCATTCTTTTTCATGTGCCCTAGCATGGCTTCCAGGAGAATCTGCCCCATGATCTTGCTAGGCACAGAGGCGAGACTGACTGGTCTTTAGTTTCCTGCACCTTACAATTCATTAAGTATTGTGCTAAGCCGTAGATAAATGCTGCCAAGCTTACAATTTACCTGTATGTACATTTTTGCAGACATAAGTCTCCCCAGGTTTGTTAGGTTCTTCCACCAAAACATCAACTGGCTCACTTATTTTACTTATGAAACATTGTTTCTTGGCCACAGAAAGTGAGATGCAATTTTACACATTTGTCTCATCTACAAGAGCTCTCAAATCTGCATGACAGACTAGTAACACAAGGCTCCTAAGGAAGCATTTCCTTACTAGCAGTTGCTGCATGAAGTAGAAAACAATGTGAACAGAACTTCTCTTGTCAATTTTGTTTTGAATGTAACTGGCCATCAACTCTGAGAACACATACCCAGGAACTAAACCAATCAAGGAACCTATTTCTTGCCCCATTCCCATGTTCATCTCCTCAAGGGGAAAGCAATATCTAATCACCTGCATTTAGGAGGCAAGTCTTCACCAAAGAAGGCTACACAGAAACACCTAACATTTTCTAATGTTACACAGGAATCCCTTAAGGCTAAACTGAGAATTCAGTTGTTGCATAAAACCAGATTCTCTGAAATTCCTCTATATTAAATGGATCCAGTTTCATGGGTCGTCACTTTAAAAAATAAATTATCTCCTCTTTTCTTCTAGGAGTAAGTTAACTTTTTAAAACGATGATTCATGTAATACATCCGCCTTCTGTTCTTTTAACTGGTGATACTCACATTTTCAGCACCTTCTTCCTAATTTCCACTTCCTTGTCGATAGCAGGATCTTCAAAGAGCTGCACCCTGAAGTTATTCTTCCGCAGAAGGGTATCGCACTCATGGCAATTCCCAGCCCCTCTCACAAACAGCAGTTCCACACAGCTCTCACATCTGCGGGAGAAAGGAAGGGGTATAAAGGCAGATGCATGTTAAACAGTAACTGAAACACAGGATCGTTCTCTTTATGTGTTGTTTACATACACACTATAAGGACTAGTGCCAGTGCTTCTCTCCTTGATTTCACTATTTCTCCAGCACCCAACAGTGGCAAGGAGGCAAAGCAGTTGCAAACTGGCTGAAAAGAAACAATCTCAGCAGTGCAAATGCATTTATTCTCCTTGCCCCAAACAACTCTGCCTCTTTGCTGAGACTAAAAATTAATCCAAACACAATGATGGGGTTTGTGTCAAGGGCAAGCTCGTTCAGTGACATCATCAGATTAAATTTACATGGACCAGACTATAATATCCTTATTTACTCTGCGTACTACCTTGCTGCACAAAAAGCCCCATTTATTGTTTTTATGCCATTCACAGTGCAAGGTGCTATTCAGCGCAAGCAGCAATACAAGCATTGTCACAGCCTTTCAAGCATCTACCAGTAGCACCACACAGGAACTGCTGTAACAAACCTGAGCTAAACTCCAGCCTAACACAGCTAGAAGAATTCAAATACCATTTTAACCAGAGACCAGCATTATGCAGCTCTCCTGTGCCTTCTGTTACCACTTTTTAGAACTGCACATAAAATATACTTTACACAAAGGCAGCACAGAAATAAACCAGAAATACCTTTCTGCTTCTGTTTCTTTTCTCTTAATGAAGATTTCAAATTTTAACAAGATGCCTGCTGACCAGCCAAGTTAGCATTTAATAAAGGAAGAACGCACAACAAGAAAGGCCATTTTTTTTTTTAAAGAAAGTACTTAGGTACTAATAAAAGTCTAAATTTCTAGCAGAGGACAACACCTGCTGTAGTCATTTCCTACTGCAGGGGAGGCAAGAGACTCCCTATTTATAGCATTGCTACATTGAAGCCAAAGTAGTTGTACATTAAGGACTGAGCTATACCATACCTTCACTAACCCAGCACAAAAGCTAAACGAGTTCAGAGAAACAACACTGATGGTTGCAAAGGATCTTAATCAAAACTTTCACTCTGCTGACCTACCTCCAACTAAACTGGTTCCAGTACTTAGAGAGGCAGAGCTGGCTAGGATCAACCAGTTTTACCCAGCTTCTGTTTTCAAGATTAGAAAGTGCAAAACAAACACAATTGTATCTTACAATTAAAAAATAAAATAGAGCTTTTTTTTTGTTAATACAAGTAGAACTACAGTTTCAAAACACACAGCAGCTGCCAACGCTAAAGAGCAAACTTTGAAGTTACTCTGATGCTTTCCTGCTCCAGAATTCCTTTAGTTAGAAAACTAAGAACATTTAAATCCAATTTATCTAGGAAGGAAAAGCTCAAACCTTTTAGCACACTAGGCCTGAAATTCGTAAGTTACTGAACATCAACTCAAGAGACATGCTTAATGCAAATAATTTAGCTCACTGTTATGGGAGAAGCAGCACTAAATGCAAGAGAGAAGGCAAGGCAGGGAAAGGGTTTTCTCCTTCCTCACCTAACACGTCTGTGCATGCAACAGCCCGATACAGAAGGACAGTTTCATGGTCTCCTTCATCTTGGCAGCTTGTGCTGTTTATGTGTCTCTCTGAACACAGCAGCCAAAGCACAGGGAGGGAGAGGAAAAAAAGGAGTGCAAACCTGCAGAACTTGGCAGGTAGATCCTAGTGCAGGTGTCTGTATTGGGGTTTTTGGTTGTTTGGGGGGTGTTTATCACTGTGTTGCCTAAGGACCAACAGTACCGGGTCTCTGCGTGAAGACGTTATGCAGGCAGCAGCACTTGAAACCACTTCCCTGCTCCCCTCCCCTGAATCAGAGACATTTCAAGTTTACACAAGACTTGACCATGGAAAGAAAAACCCCTTCTTGGAAGAACACTTAGCACTTTGTACAAGTGCTTCAGTGCTTTCCCAAACTGGAACCATTGTTTCTGAGGTTGGAAAAAAGCTTTCCCTGCAAAAAAAAAAAAAAAAAAAAAAAAAAAAAGATGAGTTAACTCCTCCTTATAGGAACCCTGTGTCAGGTCATCCCATTCTCACTCATTCACACCCACCCTCGTGTTTATTCGTAGGTAATTCCTTCTGAATTCAAAGGAGGTTATATGGGACAAGTCAAGGGCAGACCTGGACTCTCCCCAAATCCTGCCTCCTCTGTATCTCCAGATAGATTTAACACACACAGACCCCAAGCTTATTTCTTAGCAAGTCTGTCATCCTTCCCTCAACAAACTGCAGCTGCTCTCCCAGCGATGGCAAATGTGTTTAGCCACACACTTCCACCCAATTCTTGAGGAAGGAAAAAGCACATCTCCTGAATCCTTCTGAAACAAGTGCTACAGACCTCTGAAGTCAGAGCAGATGCAAACACCACGAAGGCAGATTTCAACAAAGATGGGTTTAATAAATTGTTTCATGTCTTGAAATAAAGATTTCAAAATGTAACTTAAAAAAAAACAAAACAAAACAAAAAAAAACCCCACACTGTAAAATTTAAAAGTACAGAATAACTTCCTCCCCCCCTTCTTTAAAGATATGCAGCAATTTATACGACTTCCCCAAAGGCATCCAACCCATGCAACAGTCAGGACATGCCGGGCAGCAGAGGGGGACACCCTGACACTACTGCTGACATTACACAGCTCCCACATTGTGCATAAGCCACATCAATTCAGGGAATTCTTCCATTTCTTTGCAAGTCCAACCCTTCTCATTTGCCTTAGTGTAAGGACAGTCTGACTATGGAAGCAGGACATCATTCAGTGCAACTTTTATTTGCCTATACGTTACATACAGCTTTCCCAAAATGAGCAAGGCATCAAACCACCTGCTTAAATTCCCTTGCAAACATGAGCACATGCTTTCTTAAACTGGAAGCCTTAAATCAGCAACTTTTATATGCATATATGTATTAAATGCGTATGCATATATGTTGCACATAGAAACCAAGTATGACAAATGTTCATACTTAAAAAACAGGTACATATGTTGTTCAGTATTATTCAATACTGACTATACAGCTTTACACGAAGTCTAATCAAGCATTCAGGGTGCAATACTGCCAATTCTCCTCTTCACACTGAGGTTGTACGGCCTCTGTGATCTGTATTGTATTTCATACATTCACTAAAATCTTTATCTTTTGGATTTAAGCTTTTACCCAGATGTATTGGGTTTACATGGCAAGGTTTTGATAGCAGGGTGGCTACAGAGCTGGCTTTTGTTAGCAGCTGCCAGAAGTTTCCCCTGTCAGATGGAGCCAATGCCAACCAGCTCCAAGACAGACCCACCACTTTTCTGGTGGCTGAGCCTATCAGTAATGGTGATAGTGTTTCTGGGATAACGTATTTAAGAAGGGGGAAAAGTTACTGCACAGAAGCCATGGCAGCCAGGCAAGAGTGGTAGGAATAAACAGAAGAAACAGCCCCTCAGACACCAAGATCCGTGCAGAAGGGGAGGAGGGGCTCCAGCCACTGGAGCAGAGGTTTCCCCGCAGCCCATAGTGCAGACCATGGTGAGGCAGTATATCCCCCTGCCTCCACCTGTCCACCATGGAGGTCCACGGTGGAGCAGATCTCCACCTGCAGCCTGGAGAAGACTCCATGCAGGAGCAGGAGGATGCCCAAAGACTGTGACCTGTGGGAAGCCTGCACTGGAGCAGGCTCCTGGCAGGACCTGTGGCCCCATGGAGAGAGGAGCACACACTGGAGCAGGTTTGCTGGCAGGAGTTGTGACCCCATGAGAGAGGCCTATACTGGAGCAGGGGAGAAGTGTGACGAGTCCTCCCCCTAAGGAGGAAGGAGGAACAGTCATCTGGATGCAGATATTAATAGAAAATGCTTAGGGAGTTACACATGCATGGCCAACAGGGGAAGGCTATGAATAACATCACCAACAAAAGCAATCACAACACCTCAAGGAATAATAAGGTCTCCTGGTCTAGCACATCAGGATAATAAACACGAGCATGCTCATTTTCATTTCCATGGACACTGGTTTAAGCTGTCTTGTTCTTTTCTTTCATCCCCATGAAATATTAAAACAAATGGCTCAGTTTCTAAGCAGTCTAAAATGACACCACTTTTTTGAGGAATTCAAATAATAAAGCATCTAGATGGCCTGTAGTGCACAGATAGCACTACATGTCCTCCTGTTCAAGGACTTCAGGATAAGGATCAGACTAAAATTGTTTTTGGTACATTGCAGAAAACAAGCAGAGGTTTCTCTCCAGAAAACTGTTAAGATATTTATCAACTAAATTACACTTACTGGAACTGAGTGTTTGTTTTAGATAGTGTCTTCAAAGGGTACAAGATATGTGCTCTGCATTTCCCACACATGGACACATAGGCATTGTAGAGATGTGATGGCAGATAGGGAATCAAGCCTCCTGAACACTGACTGGTTGAAAATGGCTCACAACATTAGCATCATTTGATAGCACTGCTTACTTTTTGTAGCTTGGCTGGCAAGAGAGCAAACAAAACAATAAAGAAAGAGCTATTTTCTGCAAGCAGGAGTACAAGATATTCTTTCTTTTAAAATTTTAGATTTTGCTGAGCATAACAGAAATTTGCAGGACTTCCGATACACAACCATTAATTATTTCAGAAAAAAAATCTTTATGGCTTTGCTGTTGACTAGGTACATTACAGAATGAGTTACTACCTTTCTTTACAAAGGCTATTTTTAGTAGATATAAGTATTAAACGATATCAAATATTTAGAATCTCCAAGCCTCTCTTCTTCAGCTTCCATAGCCAAGATTTCTGTTATTTACAGTAACACATAAAACAAATGATCCTCTCTACAGAAAAATCAGTTTAGATTAAAAACCAATAATGCAGCCCTCACCATATAGCCAAGACCTGAACCACGAACAAATGGAATGGAAAGAATCATCACGCAAAAGATGTGTTTTCACTTGTTCCTCAATTTTAATATCAGAGAGAAATTTACTTGCAGAAATTGAACGACTCTTGATTTATGACAAGAGAACATGAAGAACCACTAGAAAAACACACACGAGAGAGCTTACAAAAAGAAATCTAGATTTTAAATCAAAGATGCTTCTAGAAACATTCACAGGCTTTTTGCTTAGCTTGGGCTAGACAACCTTGTGTTCTTGTACAGAGATTCTTGAACTGAGACAAGAAGAACCCAATTTGGAGCAAGCAGTTGTTAAACCTGTTTATTTCGCAATCTTCAGTACATTTAGCAAGTCCCCATAACCCACAGTGGTTTCTGCTACATAGCCAAGGGTTCATCTACTATATGCAGTAGGCCATTGCAGGTTTATTTTCTAGGCTGATGAAGTAACAGGCACAGCGCAATAAGCAGGTTCTTCCTAGAGTCTGTAACTGTGATGATATCAGTGATTCAAAAACTAAAGCCACCGAGCAAAAGTAATTTTCCTCATTTTACAGGTTATTGATCAAAAGCTGAGGAAAGAGAAAGAAGTGTGGCTCCAATGACACCAAATGCTTCCAAGAGCCTTGGATTAAAGAAGTTTAAGAGATCAGTAGCTCCCAGATGAGCAGAGAGTTGGGAACAAAAATACACCTTTTCCTTTTCAAACCTCAGAAATTCAGAAATCTTTATTCAAGTACCTGCAGAAGCAGCTGCCTATGTGTTCTGGGCCATCTTGTCACTGCCAGCCAAATACAAGAGGGAGTTGAGAGAAGACACCAGTTATTCTTTCCCTCTTCCTCTGTTCAGATTCTTTGAACTTCTACCAGTGGTGATTTTTCTGTTCTCACTTTGTAAGGAAGCAACTTCAAAACCTTATTTGGTGAAAAAAACAACACTAGTTCAGTCTTCCACTAGTAAACTTCTCACAAGCAGCCCACGCACCACGTAGAGATTACAGCTTGTTATGTCAGTAAGACACATCTTGGGTTTCAGGCAGAAATCACAACTCAATCAACAGATGAGAATTTTGGGGTTTTAAACACTGTTTATAAGCTATTTCCAGTTGTTTGTGGCTCCTCTCTGTTCAGTCCACAGCAACATAAACTGCAGGACAAAATCTCAGAGATTACTTTGCTAACATGTAATTTAGTATTGAGACTCCAGAGAGCTGATTTTAACCCCACCTTTAAGCAATAAGCAAAACAACAACAACAAAAAAGACTTCGGTATCTCCCAATACTCGGTATCGTGTCACTTCTCAGCATCACATGCCTTGTTTTCGACTATTTATGTCTTTTGGAAAAAAGGATGCTTGCATACACTGTCCTTTTTGCTCTATCAGACGAGTTCTGTTCCATATTGCAGAAAGGACTAAGTGAAATGAGCCCAGACATCTCAAAAATTTCATAGACACTCAGCCACAACCCTATTTTCCAAACACCCATATACATGCTACAGTACACACAACAGCTCATCTCAACTGTACTTGCCAGAAAAAAAAGAAGCAGAACAGGTACTGGTTGAACTACAGCTTTGAATGACATTTTAAACAAAAAAAAGGACATACTGAGTCAATTACTAGTAAACAAAAACATTTCCACCACCCATTGAGTTTCAACATCTCCACTACAAAACCATCTCAAGTGGCTTGGACCTGACAAGAGCGTTTGCAGCAAGTTGAAACTTAACTCACATTTATCCAGCACAAATGAGCCTTTACTTTTTTCCTACAAAAAAAGAATTAAAGAACCTTTTATGATATTAAGTCTGGATAGTATAGAGAAAATATTTCCATAGGTATTTAAATTAAAGTGGTTCTTTATGAGATACTGCTGCCTAGCCAATTAAGCACACAATCATAAATAAAACATGTCTTACAGCACAATTATGTCAACTTGGTCAAACAACAGGCCAATACTTGACAGGCCACTTCTTGACACTTCAATAGCAGCTGTGTGGCCTTGAGAAATAAGTGCTTTCACAACGAGTAGGCATAAAATCGGCCAAGAATTCACCCAATGTACCAGAACAACCTCTTCAAATCCATTACAGTCTACTGGGCAAACATATGCACTAAATAATAATTCAACTATGTCAATAACCTTTTTATTATGCTTTATTTTCTTTGAATAAGAACCTTTGCAAGCTTTCAGAGCTCTCAAACATCAAATCGTGTTGCTATCAGGGTTAGCAGCTGCCCACAGCACACCTGAACTTACAATTTCGAAACTTTCCATGTCTGCCCCAAATGCAGAAACTGTGCTTTTTCAGACATGATCCAGCTCAACATTGCTCATTGTCTCACAAGACAAACACACTTACTGTGAACAAGTTTAACCAAATTTCATAAAAGACACATTGCTCCCTTCCCCTTTCATATCCATATCCATGTAGGACTCCTGAGAAAGTTCTATGCCACACTGTGGGTTGAACTGCCCCCAGAGCCAACAGGTCTTGCTAGCTCAAGTATTTTGAGCATTCACTTGATCAGTCTTATGAAACACGAGCATACGCCAGAAATCATGCTGGAAAAAAAGCTAAAACACAGACAACTGAAAATAAACACTTTGGGGACCCAAAATAGTCACGACAAATTTTTTACTTGATCCGAAACAAGTAAAATTCTTCCATTCTGTACTTTCAATGCATTTTAGAGCGCAACAACAGCATGGGGAAGCAAGACAAGGAAATGCAGCTATACGGTAAAAGGTGGGGAGGTTGGGGAATTAAAAGGTGGCATGATGGGATATCCTCATCACAATACTGAGGGCTTGTCATCAAGACACTCCCATATTTCACGTCTGACCTCAAAAAGGAAGACAATAAAGTTGGTTAGACACACATCTGTAAGAGAACGAGGTATATGACCAAGGTTTTCCATGAAAACAGCCATGATTTGGAGTCTCAAGGGGAAACACGCAAGTGCTTAAAACACTCTCTCAAAAATCAAAACCTTTACCGATCTCTTGCAAGCATACCTGTTGAATGACGTTTATATGTTGGCTCGTCTCTCCCAGCTTTTGGGAGAAACCAAGCCAAATTTCTGCCAAGAGCAGGGGCTTGTATTTCACTCAAAGTATAAAAAGTACACAGTCCAGTTTCCTTAAGCTATTCAAATACAGAGGGACAGTGTGGGTGTGTGCACACACAATTAAAAACAACTGAAAAGAAACAGCCTGTTGGAGCAGTAACTGCATTGTCCATGTTCTGAATAGCTCTGAAAATACTGTCAGTGCTCAAAAAGCAATGCGTAACAAAGAACAGTCCTCTACCACTAAACTTTCTTGGTTTGAAAAGACTGAAAAAACAATCTGCCAAACTGCTATGTGGGAGCTCCTGCACGAATTTTGCTATGATACAGTAAAATCAACCGTTTCTTTTTATGTAATGTCAGAAATCAGAGACCAAACTCAATGGTTTGACCAACTCCCATTTCGATGAGCCACAGAACTCCTGACAACTTTGAGTTTATATATGGAGCCTCGGAACATCAAAACTGTGTTTCTACATATTAAGTAAGCACCAATACCAAAGAAGCTGCTATCAATCATCTGCCTGCATGCTGCCCTACACTGTCCTTCTCCTGCTGTCCTCTCCCGCAGGCCAGAAAAACATTTGTGCAGCCACATGGTTATTTGCTGAGGGTTTTTTCAGCAAGATGAACTCTCCCATTTGGTTCACCAAATGGGGACAGTACAGTTCACAAATACCTGTACCAGCACATAGCAATAGGCAAAGTGAAGGCAGGAATGAGCAACCAGATTGAGAAAGCTGAAGTGGGATGTTGTCATATATAAAAGCCCAGGCAAAGCAAGCACAGCACACCACTATCATGAAAGTCCTGAAAACCAGACATATTTAGAACTCAACCATTTGCAAAGCTAAAGCATGAAAAGAAGAGGGAACAAGGACTATGTTTAGTACCTGCCAATGCAGTTTCGTGCTCAGCAGCACAGGCAGGCACTTTTGTAAAAACTACAGACCTACACAGCTTTGCTGATTTGATCTCAAAGCAGAATCAAAGGAGAACCTTCAAGTGAACTCCAGGTCCCAACAAGTTGAGCATCTGAACTTCCTGCAGACTTCAGACAGGTTAGGGCATCCCACCAGAAATACTCCCATTCAGCAGCTTCCACCCTCGCATTGACACCGAGAGGGCTTTGACGAAGGGAAACACCCCAACTGCAAATGTGTGATATGAGCACCAGCACAGCCGGGCTGCAAAGCAAGGGAAGAGGAAGGCATCACATCAGGCAACCTCTGAACAGCTTCACCTGCTATAAGATCACATCATCAAAAACTCTGGCAATAGAAGATCCCCCCCCCCAGCATTCAGCACACTCTTTACCAACTCTGCAAGAACAGGTGAGGCAAGACAACTCAACTCTAGGAGAACTACTTCTCCTCAAAGAGGGCTCCTCACCAGTGTCACTGGAAATAACCACAATAAACCCTTCTGTAAAGATGCCCAGCATGGACGGGGCCCCCAGAAAGGTCCTTTCAGCCTCAGTAAGAGCCCAGAACTAAATTACGAGGGACAGCCACTGGGTGGGAGGGCATAAAAAGCTGTTCCTCTCTCCCCAAGCTCTGAATTCAACAGCACCCAATACTGTTTATTAAAATTTGCCCTCCTCTTCCCTCTTCCAAAGCTTTTACAGCACACCCACCTATTTTTAGCTTTACCCACAAGTAACGGAGGAGAGAGCACGACCCTTAGTGTCCATTGTTATTTCAGGTACCCGAAAAGCTGTTTGATAAACACATCTAGAAAGATGAATCAAAGCACAGTTACAAGCAATACGAGAACAGACACGATAGCAGACAGGATAACAAGTATTTCTCAGAACAAGAGAGAGCAAGCATTCTCAGTTTGTCTTATTTCTGACAGTACACATAATTTTTCCCTAATCTTCATTCGCAAAGTAAAGCCATGATGGTAATGATGACACATAATTTAATATGGATATATATTCTAGGAGCATAGAAAAAAAAATCTTCTGGTACCAAGTACATATTAGCTGATAGTACTTCTACACACCTTGTATTACACCATGCCTTAGGTCACCAGTATGATCTTTTGTGCAGCAAAAGGTGGTGGTCATGACTCAACAAATCATCGTTCCTGGCTCTTCATTATCCCAATACAGCCTTAGGGAACAAACTGCTTCTTAAGACTGCTACCTTTTCAGTGGGACAGGGCAGAAGCACCAGCTGCCTTTGCATACTAGTATTTTTGTTGTTGAGAGCAGGCCAGTTTCCTAGACTAGTGTAGGTAATTTTACATCATATCTCAATTCCCTACTGGAATTTCAATTTATTTCCTGTCCTAAAGCATCATTTAGGATGACTTGCTAAATCTCTGTCGCCTTTACTATTACGATTTGAATAGCTGAATGTCAGAGAAGGAAGAATGATCTCTATGCAATCCTTAAATACCTTACAGAGAAGAATCTAAACCATCCATAACACTAAGTTGCAGAAAATCTCATCAGAGAAACAAAAAAACCCCACAGTAACATTTTATTGCCTTCTTTCATCAAAATACAAACTTAATCCTTAAAGAAATAAGCCTGGATAAATATCTGCTAAAAATAAAGACTAGCATTAAAAAAAAAAAAAAAAAGAAAAAATCCACAAAAAAACACCTGCTTGAAAGAGTGACAGGTTTGTGCATTTCTATTTTTGAAAAATCTCTTTCTCACGCAAGATACATATAACAAAAATTATATACACAAAAATTATATATATGTTAGATTTTACATATATGTATGTATATATAATCTAACAAACCACTCAGGGTTTGCTAAACAACTTCACTTCAGTGTAATCACACACAAAAACAGAGGTGCAAGGGACCCCCGGGATCATTCCCTGCACTTCTGCCGAGCCATGCGTTACACTGTCCAGAGAAATCTGCAGAACATTTGCCCCTGAATGTGCCACAGGCCACAGAGAGCTCTGCAACTAAGGTACTGACAAACCTGCTTTTTTATTTTAACTTTAAGAAGTTCAAGGAGATGTAAAGAATGAACCCAAAATTAAGTAAGGTATCTCTCCCCTTGCAAAGGATCGCTTATTTAGGGGTGTCTGTGCTAGCTTCCTAAAGCTGGTTTGCATCACATCACTTCCCAGAGCCCCTAATGACCTTTATTACACTCTGTGGCTGCAGTCTCTGAAACTGTAAGTCATTAGACTTACAGCTTTAGTTTTAGTTTCTGTAACCCAACAGACTTTTACTGCATTTTACTGAAAAACTTCTTTATCTGGCCAATCTTAATTTTCACACATGTAAAAGCAAAGGAGATAGTCATTAAAAAATCCCAACAGTAGCAATTTAAACAGCTTCCCCACCTCCTTAGTCTCATTTGGGAATCTCCTACTTCCTACCAATTTTTAAGGGTCATTCCTCACTTCATTTTCACATAATCCCTAAACAACCATTATCACATCTTTTCTCAGCAGGAGATAAAATATAGACTGTGCTTCATAAACAGTGGAGACCTTAAGATTACATTTGTAGCGGGACACAGCATGATAAATATTTCAGAGACATCTTGAAATACCCTACAACATGTGGCCAGTGGAACAATCTCAAAAACAAATACATTTTGATTTATTCAAAAAAAGAGGAAAAACACACTAAACCTCCTCCACCATTCCACACTGGCCATTGAGCAGGTCAGGTTCCAATTTCCTTTCTAAGGGTGGTAGAGATCCTGACCTACTTAAAGCCTGGTAAGGAACATATTTTTGCATTGTAAATTTAATTATTAAAAAAAAAAAAGAAAAGAAAAGAAAAGCTATTTCCTCAAGCTTAAAAATAACTGGCAATTGCTATTTTCGTACGTTAAATCAGTTGGTGAACACCACAAAAACTTTCTGAAGTTAAATTGTAAGGTCACATTCAATGCAACTACCTTTAGAGGAAGATTTTAAACAAAAATAAGGAGGATGTGTCAGACATTCATTAGCTATGCTGGCATCTCAGCCATTTCCTACAGATTGCAGGGCATAAAATCCCAGCCCTACTTCAGTGAAGTTAGAAGGAGCTTCACAAGTTATCAAACAGGACTAAGTAAGCAAATACATTACTCACCATACCAAAAACGTAACACAAATTGTTCTAAGTTGCAGCACATTTCAAACAACTTCATCATGATGAAAGTTCGTGATGCATATTCATTCTTTCAATATTTGATAATGAGAGAAAAGGAGGAGAATCCATAATGTGAGAGCAAGAAGCAAGACAGCATGTATTAATCATCAAGGATTAATGGATCAAAAAGACAAAAGTAGAAAAAATTACTGTATTTAGTAAAATACATTATATTCTTGTTTGTATTTACATCAATACCAGCTATGCAACAGACCACATAAAACAGAACACTCCAGTGCAGTTACTCAGCAGTGGATAAGGACACCAGGACAAGAGACTGCACAGGATAGGGACAGGATGACACACAGCTGTCTCCTAACATCCATAAGCTGATCACAATCATATTGTTATCAAACCATTTGAAGTCAGATAAACATCCGCAAATCTGTTCTTTGTTATGTGGAGTTCCTCCCATGCATAAACACCAAACTCAGAGCGTGGATTTGTTGGGCATTTGCATGTGGCTTATTATTTGTGTGCGGAAATAGCTTGGAAGTATTTCTCAGTGCTTGTTCCAGCATATACCCCACTTGCCACCCTCGGTAGGACTGGTCTAACTTACTCATTTTGAATAGCATTTTTGTCCATTCTTATTTTTGCATAATGTTAACTGAAATATTAAATAAATTAAAAAAAAGTCTTTCAAAACCCACCATTATCCACGGCTACAAACTTATGCTTATAATGGGCACCCTGGCCCATCACTGGAACTACCCTGATTAAATAAAGAGCATTGAAAACAAGTATGGAAATGGAAATCTGCCCCAAGATTCAGATGATCAGTTCCAGACAATATTTGAGCTTATCAGTTTTATCCAAACATCAGCTGAGCAGCATTCAACAATGTTGCAGGTTGTCTCATAAACACCACACTGCTCCATTAATTACATGGGATCTGTGAGCATTATTCAAAAGCAGCATTTATTTAGGCTCACAACAGCTGTATTAAAGCCATGTGCAAAGAACACTGTTCCTGGTCTACAAAACAGTGAATAGTATTTTCCTTATCCATATAAATCACACACAGTAAGCACCTGATACTATCTAGTGCCACTAAAGTAGTCAACACAAATCAGAAGAGTATACCCTTGAGCACATAATTCTAAGAAGATACAAAGCCTTGGAATAGAACTTTATGCTTTCTATATGCTGCTAGCCTCATTGAAATAAGCAGCTCATACACAATAATGAAAAGGATTTCTTCATCCACCACTCTCTAAAAACAAACAAAAATAATGTATCTATTTTACACATGAATTTTTGATTCTGAAGACCCTCTAAGAAAGTAACAACTACTAGCAGGTTCCACGATGACCAGAGATTGGAAGACCAAGTAAAGAAACCCAAAAGGCAAAGGATCAGTTTTTCATAAAGCAATGACCCTTCCGATTGCTGATACTTTGGAGGTACCCACTTAATACTGACCACTTTTAACATTCTAAGGCAAGGCAAACTGTATATGCACAAAACATAAAATTCTTCTACTCAAAAATTAATCTCTAAGAAGATCCAATGCTGTGAATTATCTACTCTCACCGTTTTATGGCATTATGTATTATTATGAATTATTGGGCTCACTTCTGGAAGCTTAATACACAAATCGTCCTTGATGTCCAACAGGGATAACGTAGGCAAACAAGGGTCCTCCCACCATGGTTTAGGGACTAGTTTTCAGAACAGTTGTGTGAAATCTGAATTTTTCACATTTGCAAGCATAAGCTGAGTGCTGTGGCACACATCTGGATAGGTAGCTACTTGGGTACTGAGGACCACGACTGCTCTGTAAAATGCTTACACAGACAACTTTTCCCATGTAAGTGTTCGTTTCCCCCTTTATGGATAAAACCAGTCCTTCAATCACCACCAATACCTCTGATTAGCAGGGTAGTTCATTTAAATCCATGTGCCTGTTATTCACAATACAATTTTAGTAAGTTCTCTAAAGCTCGCAGATTCCCATGACCTTAAGCCACTTCCTTAACTTTGCAACTTTCATCTTAAGGGCAATCCCAATTTCTTCAACCTCCTAAACCTACATGCAACATTTTGGATGGAAATATAAAGTGTTCTACTGTTCACCATTTTCTCCAAGAAACATTATGATGCTACAGAGAAGTGCTCATCTCACCTACTTCTACAAAGGACACAAGCCAAGTTTACTACTCAAAAAGAGATCAAAAGATTGTTCATAGACATTGAAGACTGCACCCTGGCTATTGCAGCTATCATGCATCCAATAATTAAACCTTGAAAATAATTCAGTTACCAGCACAGGCTGTAGTTCATGATGGTGCCATTGCACAGCAGAACTATTAGAAAAGCAGCTGCAGCCTTTTGCATTTAAAGCCTACCAGCATACCCAGGGCAGAAAACACCACACTGGGTGTTTTCCCTGGAAACCCTGTAAAACAAGTTTGGTGACACCCACCGCAGCACAACCTGAATACAATGTACAACATTAACCAGTTTAACAAAATTCCTCAGTTAAAAACATGCTACAGTCAGTTGTGAAAAATCACAAAGATGAGGCCACATTCCCAAGATGACTGAAACCAGCATAAAAAACACGCCTCTGTTTGCACTGGTGAAGCATAACCATTACCTGCTGCACTACCATAGCACCTTTCTTCAGTCAATCCAGGGCAGAGCAGAAGCCAGCCCCAAAACTGGAAGCATCACCCTACCACATTTAGCTTGACAACAAGGGTCAACAAGGTCATTGTAAATAAATGTGTGTCATTTTAGTGATCCTAGGGAAGTACCTAAGATTCTCCACAAAAAAGATTCTCCCTTCTTTTCCCCCCTTTCAGGAGGCCTCTATGTACCACCTTGTGCTTTGTGCCGTATCACCACCACAATGACACGCTGAGTCTTCAAAACTGTTTTGTATTAAAAAATAGAATACATGACTCAGAGGGTTTAAAGATGTGTATGCTTACTCAAAAAATATTTCACCCCAAAATATCACCTTTAATAGCAATTTATATTATAGTTTCCAGAACTGCCAAATACTTGGCTGCAAAACTTTCACGCAATGAAACCAAAGCAACTGGGTTTTCTTTAAGAACTGCAGAAATCAGCATTATTAAACACTGAGGAAACTTCCTTGCTGACCAACCCTTATGTAAGTTTAATGCAAGTGAATACCAAGATGATAAATTTTCACCTTTGATCTGAAAGTGCTCCCATGGAAGAACGGCTCTCCCTCACAAAGGTGTATTTCTTTGCTGGTCATTCCCCCTTATCTGTTGCTGGAGACCTTGACAATACTTAATCATACACTCACTTCTCAGGGCAGCTGCTCCCAATCACACAGATAAAATCACACTCAACTGCTACCCAGACCGTATACATGGAATTAAGTCCCAGTCAAATTCTCATCGGCTTTAAATGATAAAGTGTTAAAACTGTGGGAATGTGCATAGCAGAGGCAGCTTAAATATAATGTGGTTTAATTGCATAAAGATGGGAATGCACTAATAAGATAATAGTATGTTTTGGTTCTATTAGCTAGGCAGCAATTGTCACTCTGGGCACAAAGTCAAGTGGT
>JBCJKH010010885.1:0-12469 GCA_039877255.1 Loriculus beryllinus | reverse complement strand
GCACCAAACCGGGAGGAGTGGCTGACACACCAAAGGGTCGTGCTGCCATCCAGAGAGACCTCAACAGGCTGGAGAAAAGGACTAACAGGAACCTCATGACCTGCACCTGGGGAGGATCGGGCCCATGCACCAGCATATGCTGGGACCCACCCAGCTGGAAACAAGCTTGACAGAAAAGGAACTGGGGTTCCTGGTGGACACCAAGTTGAACATGAAGCAGCAACAGAAGGCAAATGGTATTCTGGTCTGTGTTAGACAAAGTATTGCCAGCAGGCTGAGGGAGATGATCCTTCCCCTCTCCTCAGCACTGGTGAAGCCAGACCTGGAGTCCTGTGTCCTCTTCTGGGCCCCCCAGGGCCAGAGAAACTCTTGAGTCCAGCAAAGGGCCAAGAAATTGGTGAAGAGAAACCTGGAACTGTTGAGCCTTGAGAAGATGCTAGAGGGAGATCTTACTAATATGTGTAAATATCTGAAGGGAGGGTGTGAAGAAGATGGAGCCATGCTCCTTCCACTAGTCCCCGGGGCAGAACCAGAAATCATGGGTGCGAAGTGAAACTCAGGAGACTCCCTCTGCACATCAGGAAATGCTTTTTGACAGTGAGGGCGACCGAGCACTGCACAGATTGCTCAGGGAGGTTGTGGAGTCTCTGCTTTCAGAGATACTCAAAGGCCTTCTGGATGTGGTGGCCTGGGCAAGCAGCTGTAGATGGCCCTGCTTGAGCCTACCAACAACTCTTCTGTGATTCTGTGATTTCTAAAAGCAAATGCTAAAGAAAATTCCTTTCAGTTACTTAAATGCTGGCAGAGAAAACAAGTCTCAGGAGTATTTAAATGTAGTGATATTTTGATCAGAGTGTCTTCATGACCTTAAACACCTGTGGTTTCCTTACCTTTTAAAAGACTTTAAATTATTTGAATTGTAATGAGCTGTTGCATTGATCTTTTTAAAGCAGAAGTGGTATTATCTAAGCAGAACAGTAGAAAAGCTGCTAGCAATAAGATGTGAAAATTACAGCCTATGTCTCCATAATATTCACAAATACAGTTTTTTAAAGGAGCCATTAGTTAATTCTACTACTTTATATTGCTTGCAGAATTACAAATCTGATTTTGAATAGGAAACAGACTTAAAGGCTGGCAGAGAAAATAAGGAGCACATGTTAGAGACCATAAGAAATCAGGGTTTTCAATATTTTGCACTATTTGAGCTGCCAGTCCTAAGGCTTTTGACTTAAAATGTTATTTAAAGTTTAGTGCATTTACAATACAGTTAGAATATTGTAATGCAGAGCCCATTCTGGAGACACAGTTCTTCATTATGTTCACATTAGGGAAGGCTGGGATTGCCTTCATCAGTTCTCAGAATGTAGCCTGCTTCTTGCATCCGTAAAAGGGGATGAGTCGTAGTCTTCTCTACCATGAAAACTTTAATATTACTATTCAAATAGTTTCCGATGTTAATTATACGTAGATTAGATGCGGCTGTCTTTCCTTCATATTCAAAGATTCTTTTCCGGCCCAGTTACCAATGAACTCTGGAACAAATGTGAAATGCTTTGTACCTACAGCAAACAACTTGATAGTTATCCAAGTATCATAAATATGTGTTAGGAAATGAGAGCTTTATTTCATTCTGATTACTGTACTTCTCTATGTACTCTTAAGACTTCTTTAATGCTTCCTATACTGATTCAGTGTATGAGGGATATTATGTCCTGTCAACACTAGAGCTCAGCACACTTTCCCTGTAAGGAGGTGAGCCCAGAGTATTACCAACATCCTCTTGGCTGCCTCCTCATGCTTCATATACATATTCATACAGCATATGCTCAGTCACCTCTGTCATCAAGCCTATGCTGTGACTTGATCTGTTTACCCATTGCCACCTGTGATAGTAACACAAATCTTACCTGAACATGAGTTTTGCTGCCTGAAGTCACTGATGAAGCTGGAGAATTTTCAGCTTCCCTGGAGCAGCAGTTGCAGTTATTCCTCTCTGCAGCTGTAACTCCTGTGCATGGCGAAAGAGAGGTAAAGCATACGCTTCTGCTCCTCTACCAGCAGCTGGTTTTGTAGTGGTGTAGGTATTCCAGAAAATTCTCAGTGACCAAACCAACTAAACTAGGGAAGATACTGGTGTGAGCCAGATACAGTGGATTGATACCAGCTGAAGTGTAAAGGAAAGGGAGTGGATAAAACCTCAATGGAAGTTGGTGAATGGAGGAACTATAGCTATTGTATACAAAAGTGCATGGTGACAGAGGATGGATGGAGAGGAGCAAAGTAGAAGGAGCACTGCTTGGAAGCCACAGAAAATAGAAGAGGTTTTGTATTTAAGATCAACTGCTGATGAAGTGAAGAGCTAGTAGGAATGAGAAGCAGCTGAGTGTTTGCGTGTGCATGAAATGATGCCAGGAGTGATCGGTAGCAAAGAATGGCACAAGATCAGGCAGAAATCTGAAGGTAAGTTTGAGACAGAACATCAACAATATTCTGACAGCAGAATTAAATACTTTGTCCAGTGTTAAAAATCCCGTGAATAGGAAGCAAATTTACCTTATTAGGACAGCAAATAACTATTTTTCTGTAACTTCATGGCATAAGGGAAGCTGAGAACACTCACAGCTACTCACAAGCAGTGGACTGCCTGCATCACTGCAGCATCACCGCTGCAGCATCCCTATGGTCAGGAAAAATGAGAAAATGCTTTTGCAATATACATTTTGGAAGCCTGCTGAACCGTAGCAAATGACAAAGCTTTGCTGTGTATGAGATAGCACTCGAGCCAGTCTGGTTTTTTTCTCGTGATCCACAGAATTGCCTTGCTTATGCAGTTAGATTTCGTAACTTGCTAGCAGCTGGTACAGCCAAAAGGTGACAGACAGGCCTTGGAGAATAGTCTGTCAACACCGAGTGTGAAGACTCATACGTGCCATAATGAGCAAGTCTGTGCTTCTTTTATGTATTCAATTTTTTAAGTTGCTTTGGCCACAAGTAACTTGTGTGTATAATGAGCTATACTGAAAGCCAGTTATGAGCACTGGGGCTGAGGAAATACTGCTCTGTTTTCTACTCCTAGTGGCTCTGTAGCTGTTCTGTGAGGAATCACACTCATATTACCCAGTTCTTTCCTTCTAGACAGCCTCTAAAAACACGGTTGTTTTTGTCACATTCTGTTCTCTGAGAACAGCAGCCTTAAGTTCAATAAATGCCAAGGATTTACATGAGATTGAGACTGTGTGGGTTTAGGAGAGAAACATTGCAGTAGAATAGGATGTAACAGTTATGGACACTTGTATAATCAAGGAATGAGTTGTATTGGGTAACACTTTAGTTACATTTCTGGGGATGCTGTGATTTTTGCATATGGCAGTGCTTTGTTGTTTAGTTCTTGTCTACTTGGAGTAGGAGCAGTTGTGGACAGCAAAATGTGTAAAACCTTTGCTTGTGCTTGAAAAACTGAAAACAAAATCTGACCCTTAAACTCATGAATAATTTGATGACAAATGAATCAGTTTCTTCAGAAGATGATTGCATCCTTGGTTCCTGAGTGGACTCCTACTGAAGGAATGAAGCCAGTACCTGCTCTTAATAAAGTTCTTAGTTATCTAGTTAGCATTTTAGGTATCACTGAGTACTGGAGCAAAAAGTACAGAAATCTTCCGAGAATTAATTGGTAGGCAAGAAGATCTGTGTGAGTGCAGCAGATTCATTGCTGGTGAAGGAAATCTGAGCAGAAGTGACTTGACTGGGTAAGTGTGTAACTGGTAATTGTGATGGTACGTGTTTGTCCATGGCACTTGGTCGCCAGCTAGGGTTAAACCACTACAATGTGTAGTTGTTAGAAGGAACTCAAGGCACTGAAGAAAACGGTTTTCAAAAGATCAAATAATAGCAGTACTGGTCTGCTTCAGCTGCTTTTCCTTGCCTCAGGTTTTTTTTGCAGTAGTTCTTTTTTAGCTCTAAGATGTGAAGCTAACAGATCACTAGCTTCTGTCAGCAGCAGTTTGTTCTTTCCTAGCTTTCTCTCTAAAGATAGTTCCAGAGGTGTACGTGTGCCATTGGACTTTCCATTTGGTGGAACTGAAATGTGTTCTTCTGTTCAGAGTTTTTAGTGAATTAATGGCGTCTGTATGATGGGGTTTTCCCCGAGTTGCCAGCCAGCCTTTGTTTAATGGGAAAACCTGGGCCTGTTCCCCTTCCTGGTGCCATTTCCCTTCAAAGACAATGTCCATGATACTGTGTATGTTAAAAGGGCCTTGGGCCATGTTCAGAGAAAAACTTAGATTTGTTCTCTTTTGGCTTAGAAAAAGTTACTTTATATCAAGCTATTTATGGACTTACTGAGCAGTTCTGAGCTGCTCTTGATTTGCCCCTCTTTAAGTAAAATTCTGAAGTACAGGATCCTTTTTCCTAGGGAATTGTAGCTTAGTAACAGCAGGTTGGCTTTTCTTCAGTTACTCTGCCTGTGTCAGCACACCTGCGAACTGCAGGTAGCTGCATTTCCATAGCTGACTTTTCTGCAAGGTTTGAATTCTGTTTCTTTGAGAAAGAAGAGTTCCATTTCTCTCTCTGTCTTGACAAGTTAAAACCTCATTTATTACACGTAATTTAATACTGCTCAGACTTTACCTATCTCTGCAAAACTGTGGGTGTTCAGAGACACTTAATCCACAAACTTGGTTCAAAAAGCAGAAGAGAGTAATGCGCACTATTTCATGGTATAGGGTGAGCCCCACAGGAAAACACAAGTAACAGTGTAATGATAATGTCAGTGTTATATTTATTTTAGACAAAGAGAAACAAAACAGTCCATATTCAAGGCCAATTCAAAGGGAAACTATACAGTAGGAGAGTAAATATATATTATTGTAACTCAGCAAAAGCTTTATTAGCAGGTACAATTACCAAGTAGTTTACTCATTTGAATATACTGGAGTTGTTTTTCATGAAATCTATTCTTGGTTGGTTTTTTTTTTACAAGTACCCCTAAACAAGTCCATGGCTTCTGACCCGAATTACCCTTTGGAATTACAGTGGTTTTAAACTGGACATACACTCTAGTTCCATAACTTGGCTTTTGGAAGTTAAAGGCAGATAGATGGTTGTATCGAGGGTTACCAAAAACCCCAGCAAAACCAACCCAGGCTACTTAACAGTTATTGAAAGTTACACGCTTCATTTTAAGACACAATCATTTTTGCAGCTACTGTATGACATAACCACTGTGGAAGCTTAGTGTTACACTTTTGTGTCTCAGCTATTGAAGTTTGTTCTCCTGCTTTCCAAAACCTTAGCAAATCCATCAAATGCTCTCTTCTTCTTAACAAAAACCTGTCCCTGTCCTAAGTTGGTCAGACCTCTTTGGTGGAGTTTCTCACTTGAATTTTGGAGGTTGACAGCTGCTGTAGAATTGTTCTGCAGTCCTGTCAAAGTAGTGTCATCTTCCACCTTTCTGGAATCAGTGCTTTCGGAGATTGTATTCCCTGTAGTCGTTTGTGGGAATGAACATGAACTGTATTGTGTGCTTTCACTGAAGAAGCCTTGTGGGACTGAGAGGGAATATGCATCCTCATCACTCTGATTCAGCTGAAAATGATCTTCTGTGTCGAATATTCGTTGTGTTTTCCCAGAAGAGTGAAGATGCAGCAAATCTGCTGCTGCAGGCAAGCTACAATTGCCGGTGTCCTGTAATTCCATGTATCCATCACAGTTTTTCTCATTAAAACCTCTTTGCATTACATCTGCACGAGCCTTAGGTGTGTTCGCCTGCTTCCTCTGTGGTAGCAAGTCTTCTGTCTCTGTAATAACTGTCAGCTGGTTTTCAGCTGTGCATTCAGGCAGAGAGTGAGGAGGTGAGCTGTTGCTGGAATGCAGTTGTGATGTTCTTTTAACAATTTCATTCAAACCAGTATCAGTGGGAGCAAAAATGAAATCGCTGTCCTCAGATGTGTTTCTTAGTGCTATGCCTCCTTCACCGTGATTCTTTTCAGAGGAGTTCCTATCTCTGTGTTCATCTGTACTTCCCTCTGGTGCATTTGCCTTTTGTCCAGTGGGACTGAAGCTGAGGGAATGCTGTGATTCGGTGGGAAACTGATCTGGCTGCAGCTCAGCCTCTTTGGGAGTGTTCTCTGTATCTGCATCATACATGGGAGAATATTTTAATGAAAGTAACTTGTTACCAAAGCCTGCACTTGGATTGCAGAGAGAATCAGAAAGCGAGGTCTGTGCTGCTGACTCAGCATTAATGAAGTGATCAGATGTAACAGGAACATCTTGATTTGTAGAACTAATTGTGTCTGGACCTGACATGCTTACACGGCTGCTGCACTTATCAGCGTAAGGCAATGTTTCAAGCACGATGGTATCTGATCCATAATTAATCATGGTTTCAAAATGCGCGTTGGTCTTGTCTTCATTTTCCTCAACACGCTGAAGTCCAGCGGCAAGGTTTGCATATTCTGGCAGTGTTGAGCACTTCTCAGTTCCACTGTTCCTATCAGCTTCCTCTAGTGATGACTGGCAGACAGGCAGGTTGTCTCCAACATCAGCTTGTTCCAGTTCAAAGTCTGGTAAAGAACTACAGTCACTCATTGTGAATGGAGCCCCCTCATCTGAAGAACTGTCATCAAATATATCTGCCGAAGCACCTCTTTCATTTGTGGGTTCTGCTTTATAGTTGTACTCTGTCAGAGGAGAGTTTTCTATTGTTTGGTAGATGCTTAAATTCTCAATATTTGTATTTCTTCTGCAGCTACTGGGTAAAATAAAATATCCCATATCACTGGTTAGATTTATGTTGCTGCTTAGACAAAGTTGTTTATCACAGCTTTGCCTTCCAGGCATACATTTTGTAGTGCTCATGGCTTCATTTTGTGGAACACCACCTTTTCTTTCAGGAGAATCTGGTGTAGCCTTTGTGATATCAGGCTGCAGCAGAGCAGAGCTGTTTCTTACCTTGCTGTTCCTAGAATCTTGTGCAACTGTATGTGCTTGTATTGTGGAAAGTGGAAAGTCAGTTTCTCCCTTCAAGGGTAGATCTGAATCCAACGAGTCAGTGTGATGTGAGTAAGAGTCAGCATTTGATTTCCTGCGTATGGGAGGGATCCTGCTCTTCTCTGAGGCTTCATTATTTGCATATATTGGATCTTTCTGTAGTGGAATTTCATTACCCTTTAATTTTCTTGGCATTACTTCCTTGCTGTCCTTGTCATCTATCCTTACAGAAAACAGTCCATTATCATGAACATTTACATTTTCATCATTGCTGATGCTAGTTTTGATGTTTGAAACAAAGGCCTTTTTTTTCACGTTGGTCTCATCATTGATTTGTTTCTGGTACTCTTCTTCAGTATTTGGTGCACATACACTGCTACCAATGACATTTGCTTGCGAAGTATAAGTTTCTATAGGAAGAACGTATATGTGCCTTGGAGAATCCTCATCACAAATGAACAAGCTGTGCTGTGTATTGGTTGATCTGCTTGTGCTTGCAGAGCACTCTCTTCTCAAGGTTTCATCTGAAAAAGCCTGGTTACAGTATGTGTGTTCTGAAGCTGAGTTCTTGGTTCTGCACATGAGTCTCCACAGGCTTCCAAGGTAGGGTCTAGCAAAAGCACCCAGGCAAAAAGCACAAACAAATGTAATGAGCACTGAGAGGCACACAGCCAGCGTAAAGTCTTGCTCTGTTCTTAGTTGTCGCAAAGCAGGGTTAGCATCTCGGGCTTTGCGAACCAAAAGCATTGAGCCCCTTTCTTTCACCTGTATATCATAGATGAGATATTTCTTCTTTGTTGTATTAGAAATACACAAGTACAACCCCTCAGCAGCTTTCTCAGCATTGTGTATCACTAAATTATTCATTTTATCCAATGTCATATGAGGAAGACTCATATCTTTTGAAATTCTGCCATTAGGTGTCCACCAAGAGGCTCCATTCTTCTTACCTGAAATAGAAGAAAATAGAAACTAAATCTTTCTCAAAAGCATAGGATACTTGGTTTTTGGGGTCAAGTTATTTCTGTAAGAATATGCTCTGACCTATCTTAGATAACTTCACCTATTTATTATAAAGTCCATTTTCTTTTTATCCATCCTGTGCCATTTTACCAAGTGTGTGTTAAGGCACCATATACTCCCCTCACCCCTCCGTCCATCCCTCCCCCCCCCCCCTTAAAACTGTATCTATGGGATCTTAATAGAAGGCATTACAAGAAAAATAGCATGTTTGAGGGAGGAGATCACTGGAATGATCCAAGTGTGTTCTGGGTTGTACCAGAAACATCTGCTGATGTCCTTTGTGGAAGTTCCGTACTTATAGCCAGCCATTCTCCACTGTGGACACACTTAGTGTGTGCAGCAATGACATAAAGCTTCACTTGTTAACTGTCCGCGTGCCAATCACTGTGATTTTCCTCTCATTACTGCTTTGACTGCAACAGTAAGGTTTGAAAACCAGAGGTATTTGTATCTACTGAGCAACTGTTCCAAACTTTAGCTGGTGTAGGCCGTGGCTGGTTGTTGGCTTTTGGAATGTTTTAAGGTTGTATGTAGCCTTTTGCCTTTGGATCAGCTTGCATTTCCAGTTGAGTTTTGGTGCAATCCAGTGTAGTGATCAGTTTCCATGACTTTCCTTGTTAATAGACAAAGGAGGTGGCATATCTGATGGAAACTATGTATTTTCATTTGGGGGTGAGAGTTTTGAGGGGAAAGCCTACTCACCTTAAAGTGCTATTGTCCATTAGAGTTAAACCATTCTGCCTTATGGCAGAGGGCAAATACATCTTCTGTTCCAAGTTTGGTCTTAAGTTTTCCTTCTGCATGGGAAGTCCTAGTTCTGTATTAATAGGAAATGCTAACTGTGGGCTACAGTAGCTGTACTTAATGTAGAAGAAATATAAATCCTCTCCCCTGCAAATAAACTTTCATCTCATTTTGCTACAGATGAATACCAGAGATGTGTATTCTTCTCAGTTTTCTAGATGCTCCAGATGTGCAACCCCACTGTTCAATCCTTTGTCTGCATTCCAAAATTAACAGATGAATTTGCAATGTACTGCTTAGTGAAATTTATTTATGTATAATTGGGCATTATTATTAGTTTAGTGTAAAGAAGAAGATGAAGACTTCTCTGGAGAAACATGACTATCAAATATTCTAATATTCTAATCAAATATTCTAATACCAAGTATTCTGTATACTACTTTATAATGAAATAATTTGCATGTTCATTGTTGTTTGGTTGTTTTTAAACAGTATCTTTGGAAATCCACTTTTAAAAACAGATTTCTTTGATCATCTGCACACATTTGTTTTTAGTAACATATGGATGGAGTCCCTGTTTTACATACCTCTTGTGTTGTCCAAGTTACACTTTAGCACTAGCATCTTCCCTGTTGGAATGGCAGCCCCCTTGAGCAAAACACTGTTGCTGCAGTTTAAATGCAAACTTGAAAGATAGAGCAGAGGTTTCTGTGAGCTGGTGCCAGATTTATTGTATGAAATACTCATTTTTTTCCTTGTGGGGTCAAAAAGAAAATGAATGAAATGTTTGAAAGCATTCAGTCTGCAATTAAACATCCAGGCATTATTTGGCAAATCCACTTCAATTTGAAAGAAGTTCAGACTGATCAGTATCTGTGGTAGGGGGGTTGCCAGAGCATTTCCACGGAGATCTACCACCTAGTTGGAAATAAGTCAGAATTAATTTGATAAGCCTTACAATGGCATCCTATCTGCAGTAGCAACAATAACATTTACTTTAGCATACCAGCAGTTTGCAGTTACAGGGGCAATGCCTCTGGCCAGGATTGCAGTAATCTTTTACTAAGTTTTTTAATTTAAATGAAAAGTTTAAACTGTGGTATATTTAGAATTCTCCCATTGTAGACTATTTCTGTGTGTATGGGAAGCCGCGGGGCTCTCACCATGGAAGGGATGATAGTAGAGAAGGATGTGCATGTGTTTAAGACAGTTATGGGTTGGTTTGTGGCATAAATAAATGGTGAATTTATGGTTATATTTTGTATATTTACAAGTGTATGTGTTTTCCTGTATATGAAAAGCAAGTATATACCAATAATGATTATTTTCACCATTTGTTTTAGTTTTTAAAATTGTATAATAATAATCAAAGCCCAATATAATCCTGCTGAATAGTTGATAATTAACATCTTTAACAGTGATTAACACAAAATGCTGAAACAGTTGTAGTACTGCTTTACAACCTGTAATTTGTTGAGCTCCCTGAAGGCGTCTGGATGAATGTTAGTTATGTGGTTGTTTTGCAAGTCGACGTCCTTCAGCTGTGAACAGTTCTGAAAATCATTCAGATCAATGTGTTGTATGCTATTGGATGACATATGGACAGTTTGCAGAGACTGCAGCAGGCCCAGTCCTAGGAATAACAAAACTATTTCACAATTCATGTCCTTGTTTTTCCAACTGCATCAAGTGGCTTTTTAAAATTCTTTGCATCAAAATTCCTTCCATTCCTGACTATTGCAAGGAATGGCTGCAGGCTTTGAGTTATTGTACTTTTCTTATCCAGCGGTTGTCCCATTCTAAAAGTTGTACAGCATCAGCAGCAGGCAGCATGTTAATACATTCACCATCAATGCGTGTTTTAAACATTCACAGCTCTGTAAAAGCAGTAGCATTCCTTTGTGCTATCAAAATTATCCTGACTGCGATCTCTATATGATCTCAAAGTGTGCTTTGAGCACACTTCTTTGGAGAACTGGAGGTAGGAGAGGAAGAGTGGGAAAACAATGGAATATGCTCCAGTTTATAAAATCCAAGTATGTTCATTGTAAATAAATGATGGAGATGCAAAAGGTGATACAATATCTCTTACTCTTTTCCATTTGGAAGTCCACGGGAGTTTCCCATTTGAACCATACTCACAGGATATAAACCCAACTGAAAATGAAAGTGTGTTCTTACACCCGTCTGGCAATGAATTATCAAAAACATGACAGTGTATTCCTCAGCATATCCTAGTTATAACAGCATCTGTCTTCTGTAAGCAGCCCTTCTGAATGCTGATGATACCTCATTTTTCTCAGGTGCTGCACAGCCAGCCCCCAAAGCTCCAGCTTGCAAGTTCCCATGAGAGAGCAGGCACGTGAACACTTGGCCTCACCACAGTTTGTAACACCTGAATGTCACTAAAATGGTTTTTGATCATACAGCATTGTTGAAAAGCCACTATTTGTGCATAAACATTTTGCCCTTGGTGTCATCTAGTTTGCTGGAAACCTTTTACTGCAGTTTGCTGTGCTGTACCTTGAGTAATTGATCTTCGGGGTTTATTGTGAAAAGCAGAGGGAATGATTCATTCCTGCTGCAAAATTAGAGGTAGCTGGTAGGAAAGGCATTCAGAAGTTCTGGCAGCTCATTACTTCTTTCTTGCACCTGCATGAAGAATTGGTAGTTTGGATGCTTCCCTGAAGCTAAATTTGTGCCAGGAATGTATGTATTGCTTCATTTAACCATTGTTTGGTCAATGTGAAGCACTTGGGTATTATCAAAGATCAGTTAAATTTAGCAAACAATATACAGGATAGCGTTGCTCATATGGCAGCCTCTTCATTTAACAACACTGTTAAATTTGAATTGCCTGTTTATGAGGACAGAGGCTGTCATAAAGGCTGCAATGCGCAGCATAGTTCAGGGATGACAAACACTTTCTAGGAGTCTATCGAAACCTTACAGCCCTCTCCTGTCACCAGGTATCACTTTGCTTGGGTGTCAGATGCCACAGAGCAAAATTGTTTTGACTGAGAAAAATACATTTTCTTGGCTTTGTGAAATACTGAAATCAGAGTAAGCTTTATTTAAAAGGGTATTGACATTCTTCTGAAGAGCAGTATGAAATTCATTATCCATCATTTTCTTGATGTTAAGGTTCATGGCTGGGTTATGGAGGCTGATGTTTTTCTGAAGATCCTTATTTGCCTTTCTATACTACAAGCAAAAATACTGCTTGGGGTCTCAGAGGATGAATTTGGTTATATCTGACTGACATTAAGGCATTACGATTGCAAAGACTGTATAAAACCCACAGCCTAACAGAAACAACCCATTTGTTTCAGTCTCTTTGTTTGCACACAGGTGGAACTATTCCTCATTTTACATGTAACTAATAGAGATGATCACATTCTGAATTTAGTAGCATGTTACCGAATCATATCCAAAACCAACTTACCCCTTGGGAGCAAGGTTTCTTTAAGGTTTTGAAATGCTTACCTCTTGGAACTGTATTAAGATGATTTCTTTCCATTGACAATACTTTCAAAGCAGGCAGGAGATGATCAGCTTTTCCATATGACTCATGTGCAGGGGTAGGTATGTCCAGTGTAAGGGTGTGGATGGCGTTACCATCAAGGATTAATGTTTCTAAAGCAGGTAAATTCCTACAAGTAGTTAAGGAGAGTTCAGAAATCAGATTGTTACTGAGATTCAGGTG
>JBCJKH010010883.1:0-13604 GCA_039877255.1 Loriculus beryllinus | reverse complement strand
AGATCCTTACTTTTTTTGCAGAGGCATGCAGCTCTCAATTTAATGTATATATCCACTGCATAAAAGAAAGATTACATGCCTCTTCAGACAACTACAAAAATCGTTGTTGCCATTTTTCACTTACAGAAACTGGGAACGATGACACAAATTCCTCATTATGCTGTTCCCCACTTTGGCACAGCCCAGACTCTCTGCAAACACCCTGCACGACACAGCTCCTTCTTGGCTCTCAGTTCCTATTTGTCCTGTGCTGCTGCCACCACCAGCAGTAGTTCTGTCTTCCAGCACTCTCAACACTTGCTTTCGTGCCAGGCAATTTTCTAACCTATTGACCTCATCCCATTCGTATGCCTTAAAACTTCTTCTCCCCACCCCCTGCCACTTTCCATGGGAGAAGGGATTACTGAAAATAACTTAGCAGCAATCTCAGCACTGACTGAGACAAACAATTTGCCACTCGAGGTGACTATTGATTAACATTTCTCCGGTCTACACTTTGCCATGGCTGCCTTATACAACATAAAACCTTCGCAGTGTTGTATTGAATTTACTTCAGTAAAAGTCATTGGATCAAACACAGAGACCAAACATGGAAGCAGGAATCAGGATCAAAGTTTTCTCCTTGCCAAGGATGCACCTAGAAATGGTAGCCCCCAGAATTAGACTCTTTTCTGCTTTCTGTGCTCCTGTCAGTCTCCTATTTGCCTGTAGAATAGATGACCATCACCACAGACTTGTCAGTAGACTGTCAAGGAGTGCAGTCTCTGGGGAAGGACAATCTGAATCTCATCAGGATGAGAGAAATATTAAACTGGATCTCCCCCTTCTTGATTAACATCTCTAGTCTTGCAGTACTCTCTTCTTTAGCTGTTTCGAAAAGACTGCTTTACTCTGCACGGAACTCAATACCCAGGGTATGTGATAGATGGATCTAATTTGCTCTCAAATTGGCTTAGGTTTAAGATAGATGCCAGGAAGCTCCACTAACTATGGCAGCCAGTGCCTTGACCACCTCTGCAAGCGCAAGGAGGGCAGTGATGCAGAGCACAGCACTGTCACCAGAGCATGTCACTAGACATGCTCTGGACAGCCTGGCTCAACTTCTGCAATCCCTATGGTTTTTATGGACCAACTGGCATTGTTTTATATTAGCCAGGACTAATGCCTGCATTATCAGAGCTATACAGCTGCATAGCTATACCTATCTGTATGACTGCTGAGGGTGCTATACAGATGCATTCTCTCATGGACATTTCCTTTTCCTGCAGCAGGAAGGTCAAGCACAGCACGCTGGTCTGAGCCACAGCAGTTTGTGTGCTAGAACAAGTTCAGAAACAAGTTCAGATGTTCAAGTTCAGTGCAGAGGTCTTTTTAAGGCAATGCTCTGAGCTGCCTCCTGGTTCTCTGGTAAAGGAGGACAGAGACATTCTCTCCTTAGTAGGAATGTTGCAAGAGAAAACACTTGCAACAGTATCTGAAGCTTGCAGATATTTGGATAATAAGGCATGCAGCTACCTCAGGTGCATTGCTAGAAAGTATATAAACCACTTGTGATTTCTTAGGGAATACTGCTTTTTGATTACTATGCCAATATAGGCACACAGTTATACAGGGATTAAAATCCCCACATTTTGTAATAGGCTAAATCTTCCTTTTCTACTTTGTTTCCCAAAATGAAATATTTTTGAAGACACTTTGGTGACTTGTTCCATCCATCCCTAAGTTCTGTCAAGGTAAAAAAAATAAAATAAAAATTCCTCCATCTTACAAAATTAGAGGTGTAGCTATTCCATGACAATAAATCAGGAACACTTAAGAGGAAGAGACAGACTCCCTCCTACAAAACACACAAACCAGAATAAAAATACATACACTATGTTTCTTAGCTGAAAACACATTTTTTAAGTTAAAGGTTTAATTTCATATAACCAATCATATCAGTTATAACAGACTAAATGGTCTAAACTAAAATGTTAACATCAAACAATGAGGTGTTCTCTAAATCTAAAACTGTGTGTGAAACACTCTGTCAGTGTGTGTCCGGTTGGAGTAGCTGATAATGAGCTTTGTCAAAGCTTGGCTGCACCCAGGTGATAGGTCTGCTCCACTGAGGCTGGGCAGCTGCTTTTGTATACAAATGGGGCCCATCCCAAGAAAGCAGCCACTGTACTGAAACCATGGTTAGCTGACATTATCCACATAAAACCCAAGACAACGAAAGGATGAGTGATAAAGGCCAAAGACTCCTCTCATGTCAAAGACTTTGAGTTGTCAGTGATCAAATAATGCAGTAGAAGCAGAAGTTATGGCTTAACTGACACCATGAGGCATATTCCATGTGCAGTTCTACGTAGCATACAAAACAGATGCTGTGATATTCAGTGGTGATACAGAGCTGAGAAGTAGTACCACATTTATTGACAAATTAAATTACATAGATAATATTTAGCTCAAGCTGGAAATCACCATAGTCATCACAAAGTAACGAGGTGAACTCCAGCAGCCATATTCATGTGCATGTTGTGGGAAAAGAAGGTTTTGAGGTGCTTTTCTGCCTTGTATGTTCTAATGAAAGTGTCCCAGAGACCTGTGTCTGGGTGGTTCTGTAGAATATTAAAGTTCTATAGCACAGCATTAAGAATCCTTTAGTGGGAGCTGACTATCTGACAGTAATATGAAAAAGGATATTGGGACTACCTGGCAGGTGGTACCTGCCATTCACGCTGCATCAAGAGATAGTGCTTGCCAAGGAAACATGACCATTAAGGTCAGAAGCAACAAATATGTAATAACACAATCAGCAGTACAGGAAAACTACCTAAAAGCTAAAATAGGGTTGAAGTGTCATTTACAGGATGGAGAAAAAACTAGAGTATCCCCAGATGTGGACACAGTAACTATTTTTACCTAATAACCTCACCAAGGAAATAAAGAAGCAGCTGTGCAGTGAAATCCCAGTTTCTAGACCATACTAAACTCTGCATGTAGTCAAGTTCCACACCAAAGGAAAGGAGAAACAGAAGGGATGCACTGCTCTGAGCAAAAGCATGAAGTTCCCCTTAAAAAAAATTACCCTTCAGAACACACTGCATCTGCACTAGTGTGCCTTACTGTGGTGTGCCTACCACATGGCTGTGGAGGAGAGGACCTCTCCTGCAGGCAAGGCTTTACTCCTTCATGGAAGAGGCCATTCCTTACCAATGAGATCTTATCAGCAGATGGTCGCATTCCCAGGGGGAAAATCTCAACATCCATCTTGCTAACAATCACAAATTGTCATATTTCAGAACAAATTTGAGGCTCAAGGGGACCTTGCAGCACGGCTGGATGAAATGTTGCATTACATAAATAGCACAGGTTCCAGAAAGGACCACAGGAACATCTCCAGCTTCCAAATTGGATTCAGTAACTGATGACAGCTTATTAAGTGTGAGAATACTGAGTGTTGTTCCCTTCATCGTTATTCATAAAGCAATATTTTTTAGTTTCCAAATTTAAAGAGTTGTGAGGCTCTTTTGTCACTGAGTCATTTAAGGAAACAAAAATCTAACTCCTTCATATTTTCAATGAATAATAATTAGATCCTCTGTTTTTCATCTTAGTTTAAGCCTGTGATTCCTGCCCAAAGCCTTCATCATTACTAAATCAGTGTGATACTGATAATCTAGTTATTAGTACAAGCATATTGACGGACATTTGCCAAGCTGAAGTTTTGAAGTCTGTTTATTAGAATTGATGTCACTGAATTTTAGGAGTGGGATTTAGCCCTGAATTAAGACAACTAGGTTTTGGTGTCAAAGCAACTTAAATTATTCAAGGAATACCTGTAGGTGTCTTGTGCTACTCTAGAGTACCCAAATACTCTGAGCCATTCAAGGCATTCTCACAGGGTTGCTGTATGACACTGAATTTGCAAAAGATTTGAAGTTTGCTGGAACAGCAGGTGGGGTCTCTCACAAGCATTTAAAATCACACAGGATCTGCATTTAGATAACTGAACCCAGATGCATGAGCCTAATCTAAGCTGAAACAAACTTGAACTTTGGCGCCATAGATTAAAATGGCTTTTTGAGCAACTTCTGTAAGATGAACTTAGTTCTAACCATATTTGTCCATGTAATTAATATATTTCCTCAGCATTTTCTAATCACTTTACAGTCATTGCACATATATTTTTAACTACCAGTGATCTCCTGTTCCCAAATGGCCAGGCAGAGTGCAAGATTACAGCCATTAGCTTCACAGGCATTAAATATACACAGTCCGTATGTGCCTTGAATGAATAGGAGGTGCATGTCCAGGTCTCCAGATCAGGCCGTACACTGAAAACTTCACAGCAATGTCATGCTGGCTCCAGGCTGGGCACATGCTTACCCCAGCTGCTGCTCAGCAGCACAGCCTTCCTCCCGCTTAGTGACCACTCTGTAAGTGTGCAAGATGAGGCTGACCAGCGGCAGCTGGCGTTGTACTTATTGAGCAGAAGGGAGACTGCTGCTAGGATTTAAAATACATGATTTACAGCAAGCCAGTGCAAGGTAGGAGTCAATTTTATGAGGTATGGCTGATATGATGTGTCTATCCTTGATGCTTTAGAGAACTAGAAAATAAAAAGCACCAAATATGCAAGTTCAAATCATTCTACTCCACACACACATTTTACTAGTATGATAGTGTGCCTGACATTTATGTCCTCAACTAACCCTGTATCTTTCTCACTCCCAAGCCCTTTGTGATTATCAGGTATAAAAATTGGGCTTTGCAATGTACTGAGAAAACTGTTAGTTGGGGATTTATTTATACATGTTTGCATAACTCTTTGCAGGTAATTTGGAGAGACATAGTAAGCAAGAGAGCCCCTGTCTTTCCACAGTGGTACGACTTGGCTACAGTGCTGCTCATAAATTGACAACATCTACAGAATAAAATTTGTATTTAATTTTATCTTTCTTGAACTTTTGAACTGTAAAATGTATAAACAGGAGTATTTATATGCACTGATTTTTTTATACTTTTTAATTTCAACCTGCTAAAAAAGCTGCTATAAACAAATTCTTGGACTCCTACATTTTTCACTGCTACATGACTCCAGTAATACTGTTAAGTGAAGCCTTTCATACCTTTGTCTAAACCGAAGGGTTTACTGGAGCACACTTACAAGGAATTTTTGAATAAAAAGTATCTTTTTCAGAGAGTCTGAAATCCACTTCATACAGAGATGCTCTAGCAGCTTGGCACTTAACCGTAGATGGGAGAGGGATGTTGTATGACATCTGAGGCCACAAAGCCCCTTACAGGCAGTATTGAAAAACGTGTATGATACATCCAAACTAATTACATGAACACGAGAACAGCAGGCAAACAACATTACTCTCCATTTACTGGTAAAGCCTGACTATGAAAGAGCTCATTCTATCTGTATGTGTGTACGTATGCATGCGCAGATACAAACACTGACGGCTGGCCCTTCACAGCAGACCAAAGTCAAACAGCAAGTGCAAATGAGGACATTAAAAACAACCTGCTCTGCAGTCCCTTTGGTGCTTTCTTCTATGCATTTGGATTTCTTTACTGTTATTTTATTTTAAATCAGTGAGACCAGTTAGGCCAAACAAGAGAAAAAACAACCAAAGCAGTTATTCACAGTCCAACACAAATCTGTAACCAAGCAGCAGAGAAAACACCCCAACAGAAACTTGCAAAGATAAATAAGTGAAAAAAGGGAAATGGTGCATGCTGCTTAGTGTGGCTATGAGTAGTATGGGGTCTGGTGTGCATAGCACAGGCTATAAAGCACTTAATCACCTGCTCAAAGCCAGGGGTTGAATCTTTCCTATTATATCCTGGTTACACAGAAGTTGTTTTGTAGTACAGTTCGTGAAAGCTTAAAGCTACCATCACACCTGATGTTGCCTCTGGGGGCTGTCAGGAAACAGAAAGAGTATCTGGGACGGCCTGGAAATGCAAGAAGCAGCAGGTTTCCAACTGGATTCAGGAGGCCAGGATCCACATGGCTGTGGAGGTTTTGTTCTCTTTTTACCTGTGGAGGTTCAACTCAATCACCATCAGTGTTCAAAACATCAGGACACCTCACAGAGACCACAGAAAGCCACAAAAGCCCTATTTCTCACTGTGGTTGAACCACAGTGCTTGTTTCCTGCCTTCTGACATTTCCTTATATAAATTGGAGCTCAGGGGATTCCCTCTCCTATTGCTTTTAAAAGAGCTGTTTCCAGGCTGTCCTCACCTTCCCCTTCCTGGACTTGCTGCTCTCTAATGACTTTACACTTTTGACCTGCGATTGCCTGCTTTTTCATTAAATTATTGTTGTTTTTTAAGAAAAGGGATTTTCAGCTGATTTTCTGGTTTCTGACCATCTGGTTTCTGAGAAGCTACTGAATGATCTTGCAGATTTCTCCAGTAGCTTTGGTTCTCTGAATATATCTCAGAGTAGAGATGCACAAACTAGAGAGAATTAGTGGCCCTGCTTACAGGTCCTTTTGCCAAGCTGAGAGGCTCCTTCATACCAGCTTAGCCAGCTCCCAGCTGGGAATCTCCAACCTGGTACCACTGCATGCTGTATGCTCCCATAGTTATGCCAGGCCCTTTGAAAGCTTCACAGTCATACACCTCATGCATCACATGGATCAAACTCAGGCCGATTTTTATAAACAAACAAGTTTCCAGGATGCTCTGGGAGCATCGAGCATGCTCTGGGAGCCTAGATCTTGGCTTTGCTGTTCAGTTGAGGCTTTGAGAGTCAGCCGCACCATGCTCAGGTAGTTACGTAAATTAAAGTTGTCAGCACACTTCTCCATCTCATAAATGTTTGAAAAACATAAGACAAAGATAATAAGTTTTAGAGCAGGATGGCAGGTTTATCCAAATTAACCGAGGTCAGCAAAACATTCCTAATTGGCTTCACTGATCTTCAAGCCAGACTGCTACTCTTTCAGGCATTTGAGAGTTCTGTAAAGCTTTAAGGGAACAAGCTATCATTAAAGTGCAAGCTGGGAGGAACAGGAAAGGCAAGAAGGCTTCAGGCGTATTTGGACTATGTGCCAGGGACTCAGCACACAGTATTCAGCTGTAATAGGAATTCCCACAAAAGGAGAAGGTGCTAGTATTTAGCCTGTAAAGAAATGGAAGGTATTCGTACTGTTGCTACCATATCTCTGAGCTTAGAGACCTTCTCTTTGCCCCTCTTGTACACTGTGACATGTCACAGTAATAAACTTAATGGGACATGGAAACAACAGGGGTCATGAACCAGCCGTCTCAGCTCTATCAGGATGCTTGTTGTCCGGACTTACTTTATTCACTGACTATTTCTGAATAAGTATCATAACTGAATAAAGGATTGCTTTATTCCAAATATATCCACATAATGCACGCATATTTTAAGCTTTCTCCTTTCCACAGAAACCCAAATAGCAATCATTTGAAGAAGTATCACTGAGTGGGTTTCTTGTGCAGCCAAGCATGCATACACTTCTCTCTTGGCGTTGTGGAAGTGTGGCTGGGGATGTGTATGGATTAAACTCTTGCCAGGTCAGGTTTCATTTACAGGTTTCCCTGTGCATCCGGCAGTCCCACATCAAACACATCACTTGGCACTGTCAGTCTCTAGAATAAAACACCCGGGGGCAGTGGGGGTTTCATTGTCCTTCTATGGTATGGGCAGACCAGGGCAGCAGCCTTCCTCCCTCTGCCCCCTGAGCCGCTGCTCCCTCGGCCTCCGCGGTCCTACTGGGTGAAAGGCAAAGCCCCAGGCGCAACCTGCCTCCTGCCTTACACAGACACAGGCCAGGCCTGGCAACCGAGCACCAAACACGAGTTAGCAACAGAAAGCCGCGCTACTTTAAAGCCCCTCGGTCACGCTCCTCTGCGGAGCCGCAGTCCCCTCTAGCGGCTGCTGACACCTTCCAAACCTCACCGGCGCTTCGCAAAGACCAAAGGTCGGGTCCAGGTGGGTCTTTGTAATACAGGGACACGAACAGGTACACACTCGCATACATGCTGTATAGAAATAGGTACAGACAGGCACACGCAAGGAATTTACAGTTAGAACAGAAATTATTTGGGCCTGAAGAATGGGCTTTTTAGGATCAATTGCACAGCATTGAATACATTTATACACGTGTCTATACTTACATGCATATACTTACATGTACATATACATTTACATATACATGTACATATACATTTCTCAGCGACGTTCTCTCTGTTGGTTTTTAAATCAGCACCCTACTATAGGGATTTTCCTTTTTTGTTTAGGTACTTGCTGTTCATAGATGGACATGAGCCAGAAAGAGTTCAGAACACATAAACATCGCATTCCTGGAGCTCTTTCACTTAGTGAAGGGAAAAGGAAGTGCCCCAGTAACAGGATGTAGGTTTCTCCAACGGAAAATACCAGGGAACTCCCAGCACCTCTCAATAAACTCCAGCAGCTTTCCAGCCAAAGGCTAAAAATGACCCGATGAGCCAGCAGCACCTTTGGTAAGGGAAAGGGCAACGAGGGTGCCTGGACGTGGCCCACACAGTGTATTTTAAGCATGTGTTTCTGCACAACGTGAAAGCTATGCCAGGGCAGCTCATAAGCATGGATTGCTGTGACTCCCCCGGGTGCAACAGATCCCGGATCTGCAGCACTGAAATGCTCAAGGATAAGCACATTGCAGCAAGTTTTACACACAGATCTCAGCAAGTGCTGCTCAGGTAGAAACACATAAAGAATGGGATAAGGACACTTGTTTTCTGTCTAGTTGAGAAAAGACAAGAAACAGAAAGAAATTTAACCAGGAAACCAAGGTGAAGGATAAGATTTGTGCCTGTGCAGTGACATTGTGTCAAAATAAGAAGTTGAGAAGGTGGACAGCACCCATCAGTTGATAAAACACACCACTGCTTTCTGTTTCTTCTTCTGTTCACTGACTCACAAATGGGTTGCATGTCTTTCCTGTCCTGGGAGGCTGCTGCATTTCACATTATTTGTGAGCTATATACTTTTAATAGCACCTAATGAGACAGCTTCTGCAGAATCTTCCTTTGTTCTAACATGTGATCCATTGTTCACATCTATAGTATTACGTACCAAAAATAGCTCACAGCTAGTGCTCACATTCTGAGCGTATCACACAAAAAAAAGCACAATAGAGGAAGCAGACAGAAATAGAAATTGTGCGTAATGCCTCAGTATATTAGGTAAAAATGTTTCTATCTAGAAATGGAAAAGTGTATTTTAAAACAGTTTTATGAGAGGCGACTTGAGAAGACAAAATGCAAAAAGGATTGTTGCAATTCAGACTTCTGTAAATGCACTGGCGTTGTCTTTCCTCACATGATCTCATCCTATTTTTAGCAAGATTCATGTTTTATTTAGTACTTTTATGTTGAATGGGATAGAGACAGGTGGGAAAAAAATATTTTTCCAAAATGGTTGTAAGCTTTTAAAGAGAAAAATCTCTTTTTGAGCTGAAATGAACCCTCACACTTATAATAAGTCTAAGGGGGGAGGGGGAAGGGAGATATTGATATAAAATCTAACCCTTTAAATTCATAGAAGAGAGTTAAAGATTTTCACCAGCTCGAAAGGAACAGCACATTTGCCAGTTTGTACCATAAGAACTGGTAAGTGTGAATAAATGGTGAAGGTCAGGAGTATGGTCATACAGGGAAGAGTAGGTTTTTAGTGGTAACCACTTCTCACCCAGCTCTGCGAGGTCTCCCTTTCCCTCTGGGCTGCCTTCAGTCTTCTCCACATCCCTGCCTCCAAGACTTGCTTCTGTCCTTCCCCCCTGTGCCAGGCCCACTCCACCTGCCCTGGACTGTTCACACAGCCTGGCTCCCCTCTCACCCACCTCCCTACCCACAGGTCTTGATCCCAGAAGTTCACATTTCTAGTTTCTCCTTCCTTGCCCTTGTCCTGGGTGCCTCAACCCCTTGTCCTCATGTCCTTGCCCAGCCCATCTCAAAGCTCCTTCTTTCACCAGTTCCTTGCTGTCTCTGCAGTCTCTGTTTGCCCACTGTCCAACCTTATATTGCACCATCCCAGCCCTTGTCCACAGTTTCGTTGC
Organism: Loriculus beryllinus; assembly: GCA_039877255.1. NCBI lineage: Eukaryota > Metazoa > Chordata > Aves > Psittaciformes > Psittacidae > Loriculus > Loriculus beryllinus. The sequence goes on along the minus strand of JBCJKH010010883.1, from coordinate 3,528 downwards.
TTCCTTCGCAACCTACCAGCCCCTAAATTACCCATTATTTCCTTTCTTTACAGTCCCAGTTTTCTTATCAACAAGACCCAGGCAATGCAGTCAATGAATCCAGTCATCATTCAACTGGATTTAAACTTTATCCAGGTTTTTAAAGTCCCAAGGGAAGCCATGGGAAGAATATCAAAGAAAAAGCTTCAAGAGATCCAGTAGAGACCTTGTTTAACTCCTTTAAGATTTTGGGGATAGAGCTTTTTATTGGAGGAGCATGCCAAATCCCTGGAAACAGGAGTCACTTCTCTGCTGTCCTGGAGTAGAGCTGTGGAAGAATGAGTCATTTTCCAGATCAAAAGGTCTGGGAATTGTTCTTGTTTACAAGAGACGTGGATTCAAGATCTAAGCTGAAAACACACTGACTACACAGGAGATCAAAGTAAGAACATCAAATGCATCTGACCCAGCTGTAACATGACCACAAGGGCCTTTATGGTTTTGTCATGTTATGCCAAGCCATATTTCCATTTAAAAACAAACAGCACCTTATCTGAATAGGATGGGACATCACAGACAAATGCAAGTTTCACCGTTTTGCTTTGTCCAAATAATATATGTAGTTTTCAGGTTTTCATTTCTTTATCCAGGTGCTTGAATGCATAACATCTGTTGCTTTCATCCCTAATTCCCAAATGACCCACTGCCAAGCCATTAAGGATGGAAGTTTTACAGATGCCTTGTGCTCCTAGTTCAAGCATGTGTCATTTACTATTGTTCCCGAGCTGCTTTGTCTCCTCAGGGAAACCTGAACAGAGCTGCAAAGAGACACCAAACAAACATGCTGTGCATAGCTGCACTGACTACCAACACTGTTGAGTCACCTTCATGTTACAGGAGGACTGAAGGGAAACCAGCTCTAGGGAATCAAATCACAAATTCATTCTTTCCTCTAGTACATCAAGCTCCCACATCTCCGCTATAGGCCAGTGCTGCAGTAACAAAGCAGGTTGGATAACTGGTTTCCAAGCAGATATTAAAACCAGGTTTTGTAATGTTAATGCTTATTTAAGTATGCACACTGCAGAGTAAATGTTGACAACATAAATGTTAATCAAAAGGTGTCATAAGTGCACATGAAAGATCAGAAAGTGCAAATGTATAATATACTTCATGATATCTGAATTGCTAACACTGTTTTTTTAAAGATTAGTTAGCAAGTATTGTACAGGAGACCATTATATACAGAACATATAAATCATTCAGCCTTCTCAGAGGTAATTTGTCCTGCATCTGAAGGCCTTATCCCATACACTGGTGCAAGTTTGCTGAAGATTTGCCAGACGAAGATCTGGCCAATTACAACGAAATTTTACAAGGATTTAATTAATGAAATTGCAAGGATTTTTCAGTTTTAATTTATCTTATTTCATTCCATTAAGTTAATTAAAATAACAAAATATAAAGGGTCTAAGTAATGAAGACTTTGTATTTGAAGACATAGTGGCTTCAAATATTAGTGTGATCAGCTGCAGTTTTAGGAGCATACTAGTAGAAACACCTATTGTATATAAGGTAAAGGCTGTGTATGATGTGAAAGAACAGAACCTGGCATTTCTGAAAACAAGTGTTTGAATGGTCTCAGTAAAGGCAGCAGCAATAATGACAGCTATCTGTTCGATACCTGAAAATGTTCTTTACAGTGTTTTAAAGGATGTGAGGAGTAAAGTTTCAAAACAGTTCAGTATCGGGAGACCACACAGAATGAATGCATCATCTGCTAGCCAGAGGTACAAATTACTCAGTGAGTACACAGATGAAGTCAACATGAACTGACAGGCAACTCACAGGGTAAAGCACCATTTCACATCGATATTAAGTTTGTTACCTAAGCAGGAGACCACAAGAAATTGAAACTTCTGTAATGACATTTTTCATTACCTCCTCAGATGGAGTGAGAATAAAATGTATTTTCTGCTCTTCAGTGAGACACCATAACCGTTTTCATCTTTAGATTCCAGACTAAACGCAACTCATTTAATATAAAGCCTGGAAGCAGCACCAAAATTTAATAGAGTTCTACAGTGCAGGTAATCTGAGGCCAGGTTTCTAGGAGGTGAGGTTTATTCTCTAGTAGGCTGACGCTGTAGAAAGATAGTGATTACAAATGCTTGGGTTTGAAGTGAAAAAGAAGGGATATGCCATTTCCCTGCTAAACAAGTTCTGTGCTCCTGTGTTTGCTACGATTCATCTCCAGGATGCAATTCAGGACTTGGTGTGTTTGCTGCTCTGCTCTATATTGTGGTACTCATTTTTTTTAGGGAGGAAGTGGAAACAGGTGGTTTCAACTATTTTTGTGGGTTATGTTTGATGAATTGCTATATTCTGCAAGAATCCAACATCCAAGCATCCAAGCATCTGTATGCTTTTCATTCTGCTTCCTTTTTCTTCAATGAACAATTGGCAGGTACTGGATGACATGAATACAGGCATCCTTTTTCCAGTATACTTTAATTACTCTGAAGTCTAAGAAAACTAAGAATCAGCTTTTATCCTGTATTTCACCAAGTTCTTGTCTCACTGAGCAGGCACCTCATACCATAGTTTTGCCCAGCTGCAAATCCAGGAGAAGACTATATCCAAAGAAAGTAATTGGGTATGAGCAATTGAGTATAAGCAATGACTCTCTAGCACCTCACAGGTGGCTTTTATTACTTGAACTACTCCTAACCTTACCTACGTAATACAGAGATCTATTTCTGACTGAAGATGCTCATGGAGGCAATGGTAGGGGCCATTTATGGTTTTTGACGTTGAGCACCAGGGGCCTCATGAGGAGAGGTTCAGCTTTAATGAGTGGGTAATCTTGCCACAGTGGGGAGTGTTTAGGAAATAGTAATGTACTTTTCTGTCTCCATCATCTTCAGCCCAAAAGGAGGCCAAAGTGACTCCTACATGAGCTTATAACAGCATATGGGTTGCTTCAAACTTAACAGGCTGGGCTCTGTTCACAAAAGTTATGCCTCCAATTAGTGAACAAATTTCTCCTGCTGACACACCGTATTAAATCCATTTTAGTGGCTTCTGTTCCAAGGGAATGCCCTGATGGGTAAATTAACACCCACTTACCCCGGAGCTAAGCACAGCCCAGACAATGGGAACCGTCTAGTACAGCTTCGGAATCTGAAGGCTTTGGTTTTGAATCAGGTTATTGAACATCCAGATGGCAATTTCTCAAGCTCAGCTGCTGCCCACAGGCAAAGCTGACTTGGGATCTCCTTGCTCCAGCTCTGAAGGGAGCCCACAGCCAGCGTGCGGGTGAGTCCATGCCGGACATGAGTGCTGACCCAGGGTCAATGCATATACATTGAGGAGTCCCTGAGCACATCATGCCCAGCATCTCTTGACTGTTTAAAGTAGCCCTGGCAGTAAGGCTAGCTCCACATAGACAACTTACAGAATCATAGAATTGTAAAATCGTTAGGGTTGGAAAGGACCTTAAGATCATCTAGTTCCAACCCCCCTGCCATAAGCAGGGACACCTCACAC
>JBCJKH010010879.1:9512-23004 GCA_039877255.1 Loriculus beryllinus | reverse complement strand
TGAGGGTGCTGAGGCCCTGGCACAGGTTGCCCAGAGAAGCTGTGGCTGCCCCATCCCTGGCAGTGTTCAAGGCCAGGCTGGACAGAGCTTGGAGCAACTTGATCTAGCAGAAGGTGTCCCTGCCCGTGACAGGGTGTTGGAACTAGATGAGCTTTAAGGTCCTTTTCAACCCAAACCAGTCTATGATTCTAGGATACATACCACCTCCATCTGCTTTGGCAGAAGCTGTGTTTTGGGGCATGGCAACAGGAACAACCTCTCAACCCTGCAAGCATTACTGCAACATGTAGAAGATTTGAGGCAGAGAGCAAGAACAGCATGCAGCAGATTTACCACTGCCACCTCTATATATCATACAATCACATGTGAAATAAAGCAGTGAGTTATGAAGCAGGACATTAACTCCACAAGTCCACTATAAACTCCTGAAAGAAATACGCTGCAACGTCACAGGAAATCCAACTATACCCACAGGAGTTGGTTGAGAAATATACTGACATTGTTTTATCCAGAGTTACTCTTACAGTGACAATTGGTGATGGAGACTTCCCTGACTAAAATAAACTAAGTGAGAAAGAAAAGGAAACTGCAGGAAGCAGTAACTAAGCTGTGTTTTGTGTTCATAAAGTCTCATAAATGAAAATAGAAACTTGACATTTAAAAACAAAAGTATAAATTAAGCACTTTGCTTTCAGCCCTTTTAAATGTTCAGTCACTGGCAATGAGAATAAACCTTAGCTTTGGACATCCAAATCACTTCTGATATCACAAGAAAGAAAAAGCAACAGGTTTAGGAAAAACAAGCAAACAAAACCCATGCAAATTCCATTGCTTGCCCATACTTCATTGCTGTGTGGTACTACTGCAATTCAGTAAAAGAACAATATTTCTTTTTGTTTAAATCAGCACAAATTAAAATTAAATCATGTTACCAGAAACAGCCCATTAATGACACTATATTAATGAGAGAAACACACTGTCTTGATACCATAGTCCTTCAAAAGGTACTCAAAAAGAAAGGAAACTCCAGGTAAAGCAGCTCCCACATTTTACAGCCCAGGCAGCCATAGAGCAGAGGCTGCAGCCCAAGGCAGAGAAGGGAAAGGAAAAAAGTACTTCATGAAGCACTTGCTCTACACAATGTTAAGCCCTGCTGTTTGGCAAAGTGTGTTGTTTCTACAGCCTTCAGGAGCTCAGCTCTCCGGGAAGTTCTGGGAGCTCCTGATTCAGAGTCAGAGACTCACAGGATTGAATTGTCGGGTTTTCACTGGGCGCACAAGACTGCTCCCACCCAGAGAGACTGGGATCTCGGGAAGCAGGGGGTACATCATGACTCTTGCTCTTCGCTTAGGCAACCATGGCTGGTCCCACCTCTCCACTCTGCCTCAATTTCCTCACCTATAAAATGGAGGTGATGAAACAGTGCTTTTAGCTAAAGAGTCTCGTTCAAAACCAGGCAGGGTGCACTGCTCCCTGGGATGTACAGATGTCATAACTCAGCTCTGACTTGCTCCCTCCCTTGCTCTTAGAAAAATAATGTGTCATAACCCATAAAACAATGAGTCATAACCCAGCTCTAACTTGTTTACTCCATTGCTCATAGCAAAATAATGTAAGGAAGACTGATGCTTACAGGGAAGGAATTTAAGCAGTGTAGTATAGTGCTCCCCTCTCCTGTATTTTTATTGTAACATAACAGGTATTTTAATAAGCCTTTATTACTATGGAGCAAGGCTTTACTGTGGTTCAGCAGCTCAAATTTTACTCAAGCTTTTGTCAGCATTAGGACATCCTTTAATCTTTTAAGTTAAGTCTTACACATATAAAACCCCATAAAACATAACAACATTCCAGCTTACATTCTCTATGACAAACGTCCATTCTTTGTCTTCAAACTCTTCAGCATGGGGATCCTAGAAAAACAAACCAGAGAACTTAAGTCTAAAAGTAATCCAGGGTACAAGAAATTGCAACTCAGCCAAGACTTTCACATACTCATAAAAGTATTCTTGCCCACTGAAGATGACAGAGGGAATTATTTTAGATAGGATGTAGGCTTCAATGGATGTCAATAAGATGACGAGCAAGCTGGGGTGAAACTGCCAGTGAGGATTTAATGAAGACTCCTCCAGACAAAAACACGAGGCTGAGTCTGATAAAGGTTTGTGATTCTGTTTCTTTTCATCCAAGAGCAAGAAAAAAAACCCCAAAAGATAAATCTCTCAAATTCTTAAGTCCCACCTCCAAAAAACCACAACAAATCTACATCTTGCTTGTATGAGAAGGCATACACCAACCACAGCATAACCCCCACCTCCACATGTCAAGGCTTCATCACCACAAGCAGAGATCCAAAAGTCAAAGCTTCAGCATAGCACCTCATTTGGCTGCAGATTTCTTAAATACCTATCATCTTTACTTTACAACATTTCTGTTGTATCACACGTGAGGAGCTTTTTTACCAACAGGAAGATAAATAACAATGAGGTTCATATCTTTGGCATTTGTTTCCAATTTAATGAGCTTTCAATCTGGTGGTGTGGTCTACACTGTCTGAAATTAAGGTAACAGTGGAGACATTAAGTCATTCCTTTCATGCCTGTATCAAGGATCCCACTTAGAAAAATATACATCAATTTACCATCCAATCCTAGTTCTGAGCAACTGTTATAAAATAACTTCTACTCCTCTTGCAAAACAGCTTCTCACACTAAGAGAATGTGGCTTTAGGCTTTCTTCAGACATGAAGCCTAATTTTGCTATACCTCAATTTTATCCCATTATTTCTAGTTACAGAAAACCACTCAATTACTCCTTTGCCTCTGATACTTGTCATGCTATACACATATGCACATAAATGCCACTTCCCCATAATCAGCATTTACCATCATTATATATAACACCCCTCAGCACCTGCAGTTTTCTTGCTATTATTCAGAGCCCACTCACGATACCACACCAAGCACTGAAACAAATCTCATTTTGCTGCTGTAAATGAACAAAATGGATCAAGATATTTTACTTCTCCTTTATCTCCACTTGTACCATCTTTCCTTTCTTTCCAGACTGCTACAAGCCTCACATTCGATCTTTTCCACACACATTACCTTAGCCTCTGCTTTAACCATTGTTACTGCATTTAGTTTTCCTTGAAGTCACACACACAGTGAGTAAAGTCAGTGTATCACTGTACTACAAATGGTTCTTTTAACTAGTTCTCATCAAATGCGCAAAATAAAAGATTTTGTAACAAGCTTACAGCATGAATTATCAGTGCAAGTAGTAATTTTCTTATTTTTCCAGCATACAAAAAACTTTGAAAACATGCTCTTAAATGAACCTCACATTTAAATAAACTATTGTAACATTTCTAAGAGGATATTAGAGAGTTGATTTAGATTAGACATTAGGACGTTCTTTCCTGTGAGGGTGGTGAGGCCCTGGCATGGACTGCCCAGAGAAGCTGTGGCCGCTATGTCCCTGGCAGTGTTCAAGGCCAGGCTGGAGGTCTAGTGGAAGGCGTTCCTGCCTGTGGCAGGGGCTGAAACTGGATGAGCTTTAAGGTCTCTTCCAACCCAAACCATTCTATGAGATCATCCTCTCACCTCCATTGCAGTCCTTCCTACAAAGTCCTGCAAAGTGGGTTCACTGCTTTGCAGACCCCTTGTAAAACACCGGCTCTCATTGCAGGAGGAGTCCCGCTGGGCTTCAGCACACTCACAGAAGAAATTCAGCACCACACCATACTGCTGGTACCATCATTACCTAAAATATTTAATAGCTACAACCACAAGTGTCATACGCAATATGCGATTTAAAATGCATTACTCCAACAACAGGATGTTTCAATAAAAAAATACAAGATACTTCTAGAAACTTCTCAAAATTGATGTGGTTTGATATAGAAATCTTTCTAGATTTAAAAAAAAAAAAAAAAGTATAATTTAAATACTGTACATGAATGTAAGAACCATACTGCATCATTAGCCATAAGGACAGATGGGCAAAGTAGATACATCTGAAATTACACTGACTATCTCCATGTTCCAACTAATGAACTGCTAATATCAGGTTATTATGTATTGATCACAATAATCAGGTTTCTGGAGTTCTGTATTACATAAATAACATGCATGATACCTGCTGGTTTGCTGCATCCTGTATAAATTCCAAAGATAAAATCCAGCTATTAAATTCTTATCACTTCCAACAGTTAACCTGGGGCAATTACCTTTTTGTTTAATTGCTTCCTTTAATATAGCATAAAATGACATAATGAGATTTAATAGAATCATTAATCACTCCGTATTTTAATAAATCACTCCATAGTAAGTGACTAAACTCTTACATATTTCACCCTGCTCAGTTTTTTTCATAACTCCACCAAAAGCTTAAAGCAAGCTTGCAGGTTGACATCAAACTGCAAAGCCAGGGCCCAGTATTTTATCCCATGTAACAAATAAACCAATTGCTGTTTCATTTATGCAAGGCAATAATCTATAAAGAAAAAGAAAGCTCCCCTGTCAATGGCAACAAAATTGATTCACACCTCTAAAGGCCACAGAATCAGGTGTTCTGCTGAGTACTGCTGACAATCTGATAGGACAAAATCTGCTCTCAGCAAAGGGAACTGGACAGGCTGGATGGATGGGCTGTGGCCAGGGGTATAAGGCTCGACATGGCAAAGTGCCGGGTCCTGCCTTGGGCCATAACAACCCCATGCACCTCTCCAGGCTTGGGGAAGAGTGGCTGGAAAGCTGCTCAGCAGTAAAGGACCTGGGGGGTGCTGAGTGATGGCTGCTGAACATGAGCCAGCTTGTGCACAGGCAGCCAAGAAAGCCAACAACATCCTGGCCTGTATCAGCAAGTGTGTGGCCAGCAGGACCAGAGCAGTGATCATCTCCCTGTACTGAGCACTGGTGAGGCCATAGCTCAAATCCTGGGTTCAGTTCTGGGCCCCTCACTCCAAGAGAAACATTGAGGTGCTGGAGTGGGGCCAGAAAAGGGGAATGAAGCTGGTGAAGGGTCTGGAGCACAAATGTGATGGGGAGTGGCTGAGGGACCTGGGGGTGTTTAGTCTGGAGAAGAGAAGGTTCAGGGGGGAGGGACCTTACTGCTCTCTACAACTGCCTGACAGAGGATAGAGCCAGGAGGTGGCTGATGTCTTCTCTCCAGTAACAAGCAACAGGACAAGAGGTAACAGCCTCAAGCTGTGCCAGGAGAGGTTTAGACTGGATAAAAAGGGGGTGGTCAGGCATTGGAACAGGCTGCCCAGGGAACAGAATCATTGCCCAGTGGTAGAATCATTGTTCCTGGAAGCAATGGTTCAAAAACCATGTGGATGAGCCCTTAGTGACATGGTTTAGTGGTGGGTTTACCAGTCCTGAGGTAATGGTTAGACTTCATGATCTTAAACGTCTTATTCAACCTAGTTGATTCTATGAAAGTAATACTGTATAATGAAAAGACTTCTTAATATTCATCAATTTAGCATGCACTTGAAAACAAGTTTTGAACACTGTTGAAAAATAAACGCCAGTGTATTGCCCCCAAACTCCCTGCCAACAACCTGGGATAGCAGATAAAAATTCAAATCTTCAAGGATTTCCCTAATGAACAGCCTTATCATGAGTTCAAAGGGCACGAAATATGCTAAGATACGGGCACGAAATATGCTAAGATACGGGCACTTTATACTTTGCATATATAACATATTTCAGATTTCAAGCCAAATCCAGATCACTATTCCTTTTAAAGCCACATTTCTTGTTAGTCTTAAAATGCATCTAGAAACAGAAAAGCCCAAATAAGCTTATATATATAAGCCTCGTCATTTCCTTGCAACAGACACGTAAGTGGCTTCACTCTTCTCACTATAATGCTTTTAATGGAAGCCCAGGGAGCAGCATGCACAGTCCTATTTCTAGACAGCTTATAACTGTATTATGCAGTCAGCATTAACAGGCATTTATATGATTATAGTTACAACACAGTTCCTACTGTAACCACCATTTCACCCTTTAGGCTAACATTTCCACGGGTGGTCTCCATAAAAAGTGATGTTTCTGTAAGCGTGGCTAATCTTCCATCTATTTTGGATTTGAATAGGGTAAATACCAGTAAAAAAAACCAACATAACAACATATACTTCCGTCACCGGCTAACCCATATCCTCCATTCGTTTCCCATAAAAGTCGTAAAATGAATTGAATACACCTGACTACTCTTTAGAGAAAAAAAAAATGCCATTGCAAAGAATGACAACCCTAGAAGTAATGGTTAGAGCAGCCTTTGAAATTTTCACTGTATGAAAGCCCTCTCTGATAACACAGCACCCAAAACTTCACCACACCTGTAAGCAGACACAAGTAAACATTGAAAATGCACTGCCGGAAACACCTAAAGACAAGAGTTATAAACAGACCTCGTTCCCATCGTCCTTCCTGAAAGCAAATGATAATGCAAATTACCTTAAAAGCTCAAGGAACAAACTGTCTCCAATATTTTTCTCAGTGTTTTGTCTCATACCTTGCTGTAACACAAAGGGATTTGGCAAGACCCATTTTTTCCTGATAACACTTTTTCTTTACCAACATACCACAGATGCAGAACTACTACAATCTATCCAGTAGTCATTATGGTTTTACCTTGACTTGGGAACTGTATTTGGACAAATGGACTGAAGAGTTTGCTGTTCTTCATTTTACTGCATAAAAAAGAATCATCATTCTTAATATTGAGAGATGGACCCCACTTTCCTGTTTCTCTTTCTATGAGCATTTGTCTCTCAGTATAACACTCCTTTTCAGTATCGCTAAGTAAGTTTTAGAGCCTTCTTTCCCTGTCTCCATCCCACTTTTTCTTTTCTCTTGTTCTGGTAAGATATCTTAGTGTTCAAAAGTAACATTCAGATGAGAAACCAAGCACAGGGAACTGTGCAAAGTGCAGGCCATCATCTTATAGTTTTACAGTGAGACCCTTAGATAATAATCTCTCCAGCTCTCAGGATCAGTGGAGCACTTTGGTCTGACAGTGGAATCCAAGCCAGTCTCACACTGCCCTTAGTGACTGTGCTAACTGCTTCTCTAGAGATATGCTAAAGCCCTCAACAAGCTCAGTCCTACAAACTTTTCTCTGCAATCCCATCCATCAGCTTCTTCCTGTGACCCTATCCACATGCTTGAAAACATACAACTCTTCTGGGCTCAGCAAAGGGAAAACCAACAAGGAATGTGTCTGTTAACTTTTCCTGTTCTCTGCTGATCAGTCCATCATCAGCCCATTCCACAAGGAGCTTTGTCAAGCACTAGATCCTACCTGCAGTGTATAAGGTGTTTTCAGAAACATGAAGAAAGGTAAGCCTTCTCCAGTAGCTTAGGTTATCTTCAGAGTTATTTGTGTACGTCTTGTAACAGGAATGAAAAACATATCATCAAACAAGGCACTGCCTCATCTCCTCATTAGCAGCCAGAGAGTGGGGAAGATCTTCAGACTGTTAGCCCCTTCCTCCTTTCCTTCCACTTGCCTCCTCCCTAAGCTTTCCTGGCTTTTGAAGCTTGCCTTTCAATTAGATCACTTCATACCAGACTTAATCTTCAGCCTTTCTTCTTGGGGAATAACTACTTAAGGGCTGTCATATTGAATCAGATCAAATGATGACAGGGTCTGTGATCTTCCTCTACCAGTGACCTATAGCAGATGCTCTGGATACTCCAGCATCTGTCCTCAGCTTTTGTATTTGGCTGTTTGAAGCTGAAGAAGACTCAAAATTTGACCCAATTCTTGTTGCTTTCAATGCTGTTTACAGAGGTCTGATTAGTCTAGAAAATCATACACAGCTCTGATCAGCTTTTGTTGAGCTTCCGGAAATCAGGCAGCTCCAAGCAGAGCGGCAAAGCTGTCCCTGTACATCACCACACCACACTCAACAGCTCACACTTCCTTGTCAAGCCTCTGGGCCAGAAAAGATTGACTTTTTTTCCTTTTTTAAACATATTTTTTACGATTAGTCCCCACACTAATAGTGAATATTTAATTTTGTAGTGTGCAAACGTGCCCACTTCCATAAGCTTTTGATTCTTATATGCAACACACAACACTGCCTTCTCTACAGGGCTATTTCTCCCTCCTATACAATCAATATTCTCCATAGTGTCCAGTCAAGCCACTAGCCTCTCCTAAACTGAAACAAGTATGTTCTGAACCTGGATTTGCTCTTTGCTCTGGGAAATTGCTTTATTGAAGGTATTTTTTCCTTCTCTAAGACACTACATTGCCTCTGCTGCAGTGTTCCTGCTAGTGCACTGTAATTTCAGCACATGACTGACTCAGGCTTTCAAGAAAGATAATATCAGATTTATTTTGAGATATATATGTAAGGATGGGAATATTTTCAACAATACACCTTTTATCATCTGTTTTGTTCTTATTTTACTCAAATAATTTGTTGTGTGCTTAGAAAGCTATGCCTTTAAAAATATCTTTTACAAACTTGGGAAAGAACAGCTGGAAATCTTCCCTGTTATTGCAATAGTACATTAGTGTGATAAACAGCTGTGACTGACAAAATGAGTGGGTTTTGTAACCCAATGAAGCAAAGTCCATGCTTACTCCAGAAGAATGAAGATTTTTGCTTGGGAAGTTCACTTTGCTTTTAAGCCAGAAAATAATGATGTTGCTACTTAATTCCTCACAGGACAACTGATGTTCACTTCGCTAAAAGCACTGGGCTTGCCTAGCAGTAAAAATTTCCCTCAGTTGATACAGGTTATGTGTACAGAAAGCCATGGAAAAGTATACAAGCTTTCATACATGATGGCTAAACCTTGCTAATGCAGCAACTCCAAAAAGGAACTTCTGGAGTGCAACCATGGAAACAACAAAAAAAATGGGAATTCAGCTTGTCTTTCTGGCATCTGTGGATATTTCCACGAAAGCACTACAAATCATGGACTTAAAATGTGCAATAGGATCATTGCTTCACATTGTTTCTTCCTCCCCATTTTGGTTGAAAAACCCACAGCATAACCAAACACCAACATAGAGCATGGCAAAGGAAGGACTTAAAACTCTGGGAAGAGATGGAACTTTTTGTGTTATTAGCACTTCAGCCGGCTGGATAGGCAGGAGCTACAGCTAGTCAAGGGAAGCTGAATCAATATACCCATTTGATGCTTTTCCCCACATGACTCCAGAGCATTATGAAATCTTACCAGCGGCCCATTATTGAGTGAAATGAAATAAAAAGTTTTTATTTATTTGAAATGCCTTTTCTGAGTGAAGGTTATAGTCTCACCAATACTTAGTTCTGCTTGCCTAAGAATAACAAATATACTGTTGGAAACAAGCTAACACCCAAAATAGGGATGTGCAGATAACATAAAATATCTTGTTTGTTGACTGATCACAGGCACTTTGCTAGCCAGCTCTCAAGTGTCCAGGGTGACTACTGGAGAGGATATTCTTAACATTCTCATCAGCACTTGAAACCTCGACTTATCTCCTAATCCTACCAGCAACACGTTTCAACAGCCACTTACGAATGCACAGCCACTACTGTGTGAATCATTTCCCAAAACACGTAGCTGTCTATTCTGGAGTCTGCTCTTTCCCTTTCCTGAGCTTCTATTTCAAACAGCACTGCTGCCCTAATTTGTTATCTGTGATTGCTACAAAGCTCTGTCAGAGCAAGCTGCTCCCATCAGTGGGCTCTGCCAGTGTGGACACAGAGTCAGCAGCTTCCCTTAGCTTCTCGGGTTGTAATGAAAGAGGACAAGCACTGTTTGTTAAATAACATGCCCATGCTAAGTGTGCTTACTATGAAGTGCCAGATATCCAACAGTCACTCTCCTTTGCAGACCAGTGGCTTCTAAGAAGACTTTGACAGAACTGCAAGAGCAGCAGTCTTTGTCTTACCTTTACTGCTTTCAGTGTTTTCAACTCCCTCCTTCCAGAGGAGAGAACAACATAAATACCTGACTTGTAAGTCAGCTCTCAAAAAGGCTGCTGGAGGGTGCTATTACATACTTCCCTTCCCACCACTCCAGCAATGACTAGCCAATGCAACAGCTGTGCAAAAACCAGCTAGTCCTTTTTGACCAACTTTGCCCAGAACATACCAGCTACAGAAGTGCCAGCTCTCTGGGTGTTAGGACATACCCCACTCTACAGCTCAAGTGCTGCTGTAGCACTGAGCCAACACCATATTCTGCCTGTGATCACGTATCACTCAGCTCATTCATCCAGCAGGCAGCTGGCCTCAGAGATAGAGCACTACTGGTACATTACCCAGCTTGCTTAAAAAGCACTGCCCTGTACTATATACCTGCATATCCTCACAGAGACAAAAGTGGGTTTGGCCACTTACAAGCCTTCATGTTGAGGAGCCAGAAGATCAATTAGAACAGATTTACATTAAGAGCTGCCTGACCACGTGATGCTTCCTTGTGCCATCCCAGTGTTTTGATTCTAACACCCAGTGCTTACTACCCCAGAGATCAGTATGTACCACTGCCAGAAGGTACAGCCATAGGGTGGTCACTCATGCTCCTACCAGACCAAACCTTGCAATAGGCAGGCTCATTTTTGGGAAGAGAAGTCCAATGAACAGATCTGCCTGCAGGGTAAAATGAAGCTTACAGCAATACCAAAAACCGCTCCAGAGGCCCTTCTCTCACATCACTATACGGTCCTAGCCCTCAGCTCCAGTGGCACAACTGTAAGATTGTCATGCTGTGCTACTCAACGCAACCCTGAAGTGGTGCAGGTAGGAATAAAAAGGCAGTGTGAGGCAGCAGGAGAAGGCTGAGAGACACTTTTACTCCAAGACCACAAAGCTGCACCCAAAAAAACCCAATTTCTCCTTCCTCAGGTAGCATGTTACCACACACACAATCAAGAACTGTGTGCGTTTCTGCTTCACTTTAAATGTTCAAAATACCGAGCAACATTTACTGCATTACATAACCATATTCAGATTATACAGACAGGCAGCATTGTCACATAATGGTGCTAAAGTTCTTAATCCAAGCAGAGGCCCTCGAAGCATGCAAAGGCAAACAATTTTTGATAGTGAACTTTTGAACTTCAATTGAAGACTATGTATCTGCTAAGAGGAGACACAAGTTTATGACAGCATCACTGCCAACCTGAGACGTTTCTATTCATTGGTGATCCCAAGGGGAAAAGAGAAAAGTAAGAAAAAAAGAGAGAAACCCCTTTTTTAGGCTTAATGAGCCAAGTAATAAATTCACGTTCTAAAGTTAATCAGAAGCCACTTCCAAGCAGTGGCTCAGGGAAGTCCCCAAGACAAAGAAATTATAAATATTACTAATTAGAAAAAAAGTATGTTACTGCTGCCCTCAGCTGTAAAGGGAGCAGTTATAAATAGCAACCACCAGAGTGTAGCTGGAGACACCAGAGCAAAGAACAGCAACAAACCAATGGAATGAAAATCCCAGAAATCTTCAGCCTCCAGGGCAGCCTCCTACACTGTCACACATGCAAAGCTGCATTGTTATCTTTCTGCAGGAAGGGCTTTGCCCAATGATATTTGGGAAATAAGTTCTAGCATAACCATCAGTTTCTCCTCCTGCTTCACAGCCACACAAAAAGCTTCTTTTTTAATAGAAAAAATCCAGCTCCTAAAAAAAGTCCCCCATAAAATCTCATAGTTCTCTGTACTACTGCAATACTCTGCGTTCACTCATTTGTGTGGCATACTAAATACTGTGAAATTGAGAGCTGGATTCTGTTTCCTAGTCAATAGTGTAAGAAATAGGGTCACTGCACGGCAACTGAACAAGGAAGTCTAGAAATGACTGTGTTTTGACAACTCCTGGCTGACAGTATTTAAAGAAAACCAACCAGACTAACCCATGCCAAGCCCTTACACATGTACTACGTGCGCAGTTACACATGTACTAAATTCTATGCCAGTGACTCGCCATAATCAGCTCAATGGGATATTTCAGTGCGTTAACTAAACTACAAAAGTAAGCTTTGGCAGGGAACAGACCATCCTTCTCTCCCAGATTTAAACTGAGGACATAAGGTTGTGCAGTTAATGACTTAAACCCAGCAAGATTAGGCCTTGCCATTATAATCTGACATTTCCAAACTGCATTTTCCTGTGCTGTTTATGAAATAGAAAAGATTTTGCTTTAAAAAGCCCATACCTTAAAGAGCGTCACAGTAATTTCAACGTTCTCAGGAACAGGCCATACCACCACCCCACGGTACGGGTTCTTGATTCCAGGCTGCCAGCTGTGAGCCTGAAGGAAGAAGAGAAACAGTTATCTTAAAGCCATTATAAAAGTGCTGATTCAATTCCCACAGGACCCAGTGCATGTAGGTAGAAATAATATGTCACTGACTCCAAAAAGGCTGTGTTCCAAAATGTATGACTCTAGTGAGGACCATAAAGGACATCATTAAGAATGACAGCAAGGAAACTCAGATTACTAACGGGCTTGGTTGGGTTTTTTTCCAGTGATTTAAAGCTGTTCCTCACAAGGTCCTAAATTCTGTTTTTGTAAGTACATAGAACAGGTCAGGGCACTCAGCACCTTGCAAAAAAATGAGGCCATAAAGCTAGATATTCTGTAACAAGCAAAGTTTTATTTTGGTTTTACCTGGATGATGGAATGCTTTTATTTAAAGAACAAATGAGTACAGCACTTAGTGCAGGCTTAACATGTATACCTAAATAAAGCAAAAAAGACAGCTTTACTTAAGAAAAAAGTGAAATCAATGTTTTATAAGACAGATTAAAAGCTATTAAAATATTGACATCCTTAAGAATTGATATGCTACAGTACCTACACCTAAAAACACTAATGAAAACAACAACAGTTGGACTGAGAACTTGTCTACCTTTCAGTATCAATTTGGCTTGATGTATAGTCTTTACTTACATTTTAACATCTAGTGCTGGAAAAAGAACCAAAACACGTAAGCATTTCTGTTTCAGAATAAGCATGCTGTTTTCAAAGCTCAACTTAATGTATTTTGTGATGCTGTAAAACAAATGATGGAGGGATGCTGATGCTGGGTACTGCCGAGGAGCAACGGCGCTATTAGAAATCTGTGGAATTTTTACCAGAAAAGAACATATAATCTATTTACTGTTACCTGAAGCCAATTAACTTGGTTTTTGGTTTGGTTTTGGGTTGGGTTTTTTTTTCTATTTTTAATTCTACAGCACCATTCATAGCAGTTTTATCCTCTTTACAACGCTCGGAACTTCAATTTAAGAGTGCTTACTAGACTAAATTTTTGCTTATTAAGGTTAGCAGGACTTGTGCTTCAGGTTCTCAGACACCCTCATGTAGCCTGGGCAGCTTTAAACATGACTTCCCTACACCAAAGTAGGAGACAAAGGTGGTGAAACAGCCCCATTCAACCACAGTGAGGCAAAAATTCTCTGCTGCTGGGCTCTATAAGCAGTGTGTGCTCCAGATGCCAGGTTCATATCTGGCAGCCCCACCATATG